>JABFFF010000173.1:0-111659 GCA_013623665.1 Fusarium sublunatum
TTTGTTCTAACAAACAGAGAGTCATCTAACCCCCCCCCCCCCCACCTTTTTCTTTCAGCATGTTTTACGAGGGAACCCTCCAGGACGGCATCTCGACAGCTGTCGGCCAGCAGAAGCTTGTGCTGTGCTTCGTGACAGGTGCGTTTGTTCACTCATGCTGACCTCGTACAATTACTCACATGGGTCTCAGATGAAAGCGATGAGAGCGCGCAATGGGAAACCGAATTTCTACCCGATGAAACGGTAAGATTCCACTTCTGTAGATCATATCATGCATAATCTGGGGCTAATAGCGCCGCAGCTGAGTGACTTGCTCAAGGACCACGCCATTGCACTCCGTCTCAAGGCAGGATCTGAAGAAGCTGGATATCTAGCTCAGATATTTCCCCTACCCAGGACTCCGACTGTTGTTATCATTAATAACGGAGAGCTGAAGGAGTACATCACACCGGGGACCAGCAAGGGGGATTTTCTACAGAGGATCCAGACTGCTTTCAACTCCACAGCCGCGTCAGCACCACAACCAGCGCCGGCACCGGCCACCGCAACACAACCGCAACCAGAGATAGCTGCGCCGCCAGAAGAGAGCTCGCCACCGACAGCACCTCCTTCGACATCTGAGAATGTTCGTCGGATATTGGCCGAGAGGGCTGCTAGGCTGCAGGCACAGAGAGAGGAGAATGAGCGAAAGGCCAAGGAGGAGCGTGCGAGGTTGAAAGAAAAGGCCAAGGCCGACGCCGAAGCTGGACTGGACACGGACAATGCGCGGGCTCACAAAGCAGCTGAGGCGGTGCGGAAGAAAAAACAGCAGGATCAGGAAGAAAGAGCGAGGATTCTCAAGCGCATCGAAGACGATAAGGCGGAGCGACGTATGCGAGCCGAGGAACGTGAGAAACAGCGGGTGGACAACCTCAAGGGCGGCGACGTCGCATCATCCCTTGTGAATGCGCCAGAGACAAAGCTGTCTTCTGCAAACAGGACAGGTGGGCTGACGGCTCTTCAAATGCGCCTCTTTGACGGATCGACGTTGAGGTCGCGCTTCAAGACGGATGCCCCCCTCAAGGAGGTAAGGCGGTGGGTGGACGAGAATAGAACCGACGGAACACAGCCATACACATTCAAGCAAGTCCTCACACCTCTACCGAACAAGAACATCGACGAGACCGAGGAGGAAAAGCCGATTGGGGAGCTCGGCCTCTCTCCGTCGTCGACACTGGTGCTTATACCTGTCAAGAAGTTTACGACAGCCTACGATGAGTCACAGGGCATTGTGTCTAGATTCATCAGCTTTATTCTGAGCATCTTTACCTGGTTTCTTGGACTTTTTGGAGCGGGCGAGGAACGCGGCGCACATCGAAGATCTGCGGAGGATGATGCGCCGACCAGTTCTCGGGACCAGTCCCGGATTCGAGGATTCCAGAATCCAAGAGACCAGCAGCGAGACCAACAGCTATATAACGGGAATTCTGTAAGTCACCTCAATTCAAAATTTATGCATCTGCTAATATCACAAAGCTCAATTTCGAGCCACGACCTGATGAAGAGGAGAAGGACATGTGAAGAATTTCCCTAATAGAGTGGGAGTGAGATCTTTTTTTGGTAATATAGTACAATTGGTAGTGCCGAGATGTAATAGCAGTATTTCCTACCAGGTTCCTTAAGTACGCACGCTGTCAGGGGATGATCGTCGGAATCCCCGATGCTATCTGCTTCCCTCCAGTGATATCAAAGTTCGTTTCCTTCTCATCTTCATATATCCATTTCTCCGAACCCGTCAGCGCCAGCATATTTACTGGCCGGAGGCAGCCTGGCAGGCCTTGAGCTGCTCAAGGTACCAGTTGCAGATTTGCATGTTGCCGTTGTTCTCGTCCATGCACTTTGTGAAGTTCTGGGCGACACCGGCGCAGTTGTTCTGGTTCCATGTCTGCTCCTGGGGAGCGGCCTGGGCCTGGACGGGGGCAGCGGCCTCAGAGGAACCGCCGGAGAAGAGACCGCCGATGGCGTGGCCGACCGATGAGCCGATAGCAACACCGCTGTAAGTGAGTTAGCCATACGTGTTCCGAGAGTGTGCAGTCGACTTTTGGCAGCTGTCTTGCATCCGTCGAGAGCTTGGTGTAATTGTCGAGGTTTCTGAGGGTGTAGACTCACGCAGCAGTGCTGGCCATCTGTCCGAACAGGCCGGGGCCCTGGGAGACGGGAGCGGCAGCCTGGGGAGGCATGGCCCCAGGAGGAGGATGAGCGGCGGCCGGGGGAGCGGCGTGGGTGGCGGCAGGGCGAGTCTGCTGGGGCTTAGGAGCGGGAGCAGAGGCGGTAGGGCGCGAGGGAGCGCGGCCGACGGATCGTTGACGAGGCATTGTGATTGTGGTTGTGAGAGAGGTTGTGGGAGTTGTGAATGTGGTGTTGACAAGGTTGAGTTAAGTTGGAGATGGATGTTGAGAAAGATCGGAAACAAAGAATGCCGGGGTCGGATTTCGGAGGCGCAAGTTGACGGCCAATCAGAGGGTGCAAATTTCAACGAGCTTGTGGGGAGCGAATCTGTAGGGACATGCTCCCGCAGCACCAGGGGTCCAGAGCACTCCAGGACCTTCCGTTGACAGCCGCTGGGTGAGTTTTATAGTGGATACTTGCTCGGGGCGGGCTAAATTGAGTCACAAGCATCACAAGCTGGATGAAGGCAACAGGAGGTTTACGACAACACATCAACTACGACGGAGATATCGGCATATCAGTCGGACATATAACAAAACAAGATACAGTAAGCCAGTAAAAATAAAGCAGTCTCGCATTGGATCTTCATTTATAGAAGACAACTCTAAGCGGCCTGTTCTATCAAGTATATCAAATGCCCTATACTCCTTTTTCGCTATACATCTTTCATCAACATTTGTTCGTTTACGGGGTGCATCTGCCCATGTAACGAGGATACAAGCAAGCCTCTCGTACCGTCCAGAGCTTGAGCAGCCATGCCAAGAATCTAAACAATTGTCAGTATGGACCAAATCACTCATGAGGTCTTGCAGACTTACCGCTCAGCACCCAGGCCGTATCCTCCGTGAGGAGTAGAACCGTACTTGCGCTGGTCGGTGTACCAGAAGTATCCTGTAGGGTCAATTCCCTCTCGTTTGTACGCAGCCATCAGCTCCTCATGATCCCAGATTCTCATGCTGCCACCAACGATCTCGCCAACACCGGGCATCAGGACGTCGACTGATTCCGTTACCCGAGGGTCGTCCTCAGCCTTCATCATGTAGAAGGACTTGATCTCGGCAGGGAAGTGAGTGAGGAAAATGGGGCGGTTGATCTCGTCGGTCATCTTGCGCTCAGCAGCCTCGGCACTAATCTCTAATTAGCTTGTGTATGCTGACGATCCGGGAGCAACTTACATATCGTCACCAAAGGTGTGATCGTTGCCATCCTCGTTTTTAATACCACGCTCTCGTAGCCAGTCAATGGCATCGGAGTATCGCATACGAAGGAATGGTCGAGAAGGCTTCTCAAAGTCGGGGTTGTACTTCTTGATGGCCTCAGCGGCGACGGGGTCCTCCAGTGTCAGGTCAATAACCCGGCAGATGACATGCTCGAGGTGATCAAGCAGGTTCTCAAAGGTGATAAAGTCCAGCTCAGCCTCAACGTGAGAGTACTCAGAAAGCTGTACCACGGTTAGTTTGCACATACCACTACAAAAAATTCTACCCAGAGGTGTACTTACATGACGGCGGGTGAGAGACTTCTCGGCACGGAAAGACTTTTCAATGCAGTAGCAGTCACCCAGAACGGGCAGAACAGTCTCCAGGTAGAGCTGACTGGACTGAGTCAAGTATGAAGTCTCGCCGTAGTAGTCGAACTTGAACAGAGTGGCACCACCCTCGACCTGGGTCTGCACAAGAGCAGGAGGGCTGACCTTCTTGACATCGAGCTCCTTGTAAACGGTGTGGAAGGCATCCTCGACAACGTCGCGCACGTACATGACGGCGGCGGGCTTCTCATGACGCAGAGCAAGGTGGCGGAGGTTGTAGAGGGTCTGAGTATCGCCGTCGACGGGGACCTGGTTGGTAAAGGCATCGTCGCCTCCAGGGGCCTTTGCAATGACGCGGAAGTAGTCCGCACGCAGTTCTCGGTCAAGAGGCGCGTGGGCACCGGCAGGAACCTCCCAGAGCTCACCAATGATCTCAAGAGATGTCTCTCGGGAAAGTGTCAGAGCATCGTAGGTCTTGGAGAGGTCGCCAGAAAGGAGACACTGCATGTAGTTGAGACCTCGGCGCAGTGTCACAAAGATAAGGCCACCCTGCTTGGCCACACGGTTGACACGACCCAAAACGGAGACACGCTTGACTCCCTCGGCGGGCTCATCCTTGCTCTTTCGAAGCTGGCCGATCACAGAAGAGTCGGTTTCGTTGAGGTTGATTGAGACAGGCTTGGGTAAAGAAGGGTCGTCGGTGATCTTGATTTTCTTGGCCTCCTCCAACACCGCCAAACGGGCAGCCTCATCTTGAGCGTCCTTCTCAGCTCGCTTGGCAGCAGCCTCCTGCTTCTTCTTTTGCTGGGCAGCGTAGGCGACAGCCTTCTTCAGGGCCGACTTAGCTGCAGGCTTGTACTCCTCATCGTCCTTCTTCTTGACCTGGTACTCGGACTCGGCGCCGTGGCGGAAGTAGGCCTCAAGGAGGGACTTGAAGGGGGCGGACTCGGTGCCCTGAACCTCGGGGAGATCGCTGCCTGCTTCTTCGTCGATGTAGATGACCGCCATCCTGTCGTATTTTATTCTGTTTTGTTGATGCGTAAACAGAATTCCAGTACCTGCGTTGGAGGGGGGTTATGGTGCCCCGCGATTCTTCCCTTGACTCACCTCGATAATGGTGGGGTGAAAAATTATTAGTCACCGCCAAACTGATCTAGCTATTCCACCTATGAACGATAAGAGCTTCTACCAGCATGTCGGAACAAAAGGAAAGAACACGAGAAAGCAGCATGAACATAGAATTTATGCAATGTTCGTATATAAACTTAATCCTGTTGATGGCTTTGATTGAGTCATTCCTAGAATCAAGGTATCTGTGGTTGCTGCTCTCACAACAACAGGGCGTCGGTCCAAGCTACATATCAATGAAAATGAAACGACATGATGCCAATAAATTGGAGGGCTTCTAATTCAATAATATCTCCTCGGCAAGATAGACACCGGATTCCTAAACGCCATGCCCTCAAGTTAATTGTTTCGAAAAGCCATAAATAGCCCTGGCCTCCAAGTACCTAAGCACTATGCAAGTTTCCCTTGCACTATCCGGGGTATCATTGTAGGTCTCCCTCTGTAAGCGATGTTTTACAAGTCCTCCTATTAGTTGCTTTACGCCAAGCCCAGCGCAGCACCAGTTTTAGCTGATCTAAGCGCTCAGTTTTTTGACTTGTGCTTCTTATTCTTCTTCTGTTTCTTCTTGCTCTTATCTTTTCCTTCGGAAGTAGAGTCTGGTTGAGTGGGAACGGGTGATTCCTCAGCTGGTCGCTTCCGGTTCTCAACAGATTTGAGAAGAGCCTTGGCCCGTTCCTCCGCAATCTTCTCTGCAAGTCTATTGCTAATTGTCTTGTTATCGGCCTATCGATAAAGTTAGCATCGTGACTTCTACCATTTGCCATGAGATTCATACCAAATCCGCCTTGAGGATACGTGCCGCGGCCTCTTGGTTGACTGTCAGGCTCCGCGGCTCCTCTTCCGCAGGGGCCTCAACGGCCTTAATCTTTCCAAAGTATTGTTGAATTCGCTTGAGTTCAGTGAGCACGGCTTGAGAGTCCGAGCCTTCTAGCTTGAGTGATGCTATATCGAGTGTTAGCTGCTGATACCATAATTAAGGCTATCCGCCACTCGTCGGTGCTCACAGAAAAGAAGAGACTCAATCGCATAAGCTGTCAGTGAAAATAGCTTCGCCTTGTCCAACAGGGGCAACTCAGAGGACATGCCCTCAAGGTTGTCGAGTAGGGGCTGCAATTTCTCCTCGAGGTCATCTAGCTGATCATCCAGCCGATCCAGATCCGGTGTGATATCCTTGACGTCTGTCATTTCTGTGGTGATGTTGCGAAAATCCGAAGGTGGAAAGGCGCAAGGTTGATAAGTTCACGTCGTCGCATGAAAGACTTCGCGCAGCGCAGAACTTGATCAACATGAAGCCCTTTTTGGACTAGCGGCTGGGTATTCATGAAGCTAGTATTATGCTACTAGCGGTGTATGTAATCTTATCGTGGGGCAGTCACTGGATTGAAAAGTCTACTCCATAACGAGAATAAAAACGATTGAAGGGTCATGTTTAGAGATTCGACATATAAAAAGATGACTGTATTTTATAGTTACTTGACGATCTAGAAAGTATTATTTCCAAAAGAACCGCCTATATATGGTTAGGTAGAAGAATACTGGGAACGGTATCGGAGTTGGCAATTGACCAATAGCGTCGTTAGTAAAACAAGCGCAGATGATTGAAAAGACCCTTGAACCAAATGTTCTAATTGGCCACCCGCTAATTCTCTTTTCGGGGAAAAAAACGGACTTGCCTCCCGGAATCATAAACTCCTTTGGACGCATCACTCATTTCTCAGCATCACCACTTTCCCTCCGATCGCCGTTACTACGACCTATAACACGATTAACCCCATGACACATTTGATAACTCATCCTCAAAACTTTGCGGTCTCTGATACGATTATACTACGACTAATCGGCGACTCCATGCATGCGTGCGCTCTGTAGCCCTCAGAGCTCTCGGTTTCCTCCTCGCCAACTAATTTCTCCATCTCGTACCCCCGATTACAGTCGTCAAACTGGCGAGCCTACCTCAGTCGCGGGCGACCGCTCGAATAGCCCATAAATCGACCCGATGGCTTCAATATAACGCAGGCGTGGGCCCACAGACGCCCACGCGACACTTCGCTTCTGCCGTAACCTCGACCCATCACAGGAAACCCGAGGCTGTTCCTCCAGATCTGGCTAGGTCACCTTCTTCACGCCCATGGCAAAGCTCTAAGAAAAAGGCTGGATCGGTTACACCCAAATTAACCCCTCCTTCGTCACGGTTTTACGTTCCCTCGGTTGTCCTTCCGGCCGAAGCCGCAAAATCAGGACCTGTACATAAAATCCATATTCTCGGCGAAGATTCGCGATCACGATTCATCGCTCATGCCCTATCCAGTGTTTACGATTCGGTTGAAATGTTGGCATTCCGCGATATGCCCAAGTCACGGTATCGGAATGTGGAAAAGCTACAGCCGAACAGAACAAGAAAATCTGCATATGCAGAGAGAAATGCTGCTTTTCCGGCAGAGCCAGAGCAGGGAGCAGTCAAGGAGGACCGTTCACATATTGATGAGCTGATAGTCACTGGCCGTGGCTTTGAAGCTGTGAAGGCGGTGGCTTCGGTCAAGGACAGGGTTGATCAAAACACATCCATCTGTCTTCTAAACGACGGCATGGGTGTTCTCGAGCAGGTTCGAGACCAAATATTCAAGGGAACACATTCCGAGCCCAATTTCTTTCTGGGCCATATGAGCCATGCGCTAGTTTTCAACCGAAATCGTGAATCGGTGAAGCAGCTTAAGGCTGGACGAACAGTTTTAACCAGGGTCGATGCGATCTTAGAGACGACAGAGGATCTTGATGCTTCTGCTGACCAAGCCAAACTTACGCAATCGTTGAAGGAAGCCGAGCTACTCAAGGCAAGCTCGACTACTTACGACCGATGGCTTCGGTTTAAACTCCCCTCTCTGTTGTTTACAGCCGCTGTTGAGCCCGTGTGCGTGCTTCTCGACATGCCATACAGCCATCTCCTGACAAACCGGTCGGCACAGCGCATGATGAACCAGCTCCTGGAAGAGATGGCTATAGTGACGGAGAATCTCCCGGAAGTCCGAGGCTCGGCAGAGCTCCTGGCCTTTCTCCGTGGAGAGGGACTCAAAAAGTTCTGCTACAAACGCATTACTGGAAAGGCCACGTCTCCTAGTGATCTCCAGAAGCGCATCGAGAAGGGTCTGCAAACAGACATCAACTATCAAAACGGATACTTCTTGAAGCGGGCCCAGGCTTTGGGCATTGACACGCCGAAAAATAAAATGATGGTGGAGATGGTCCAGGCCAGACGTTCCGAGGCGGTTGAAAAGTTAAGATCATTTATCCCAGTAGAGGAGGCATCAGCAGAGAGCATTAGAGACAGGGTTCGGCGCAAACATGGGAGTTTGTAAAATAGGATATTGACGAATTGCATGTTAAGGGCGTCTGGAGCAGGTCATGTAAATATATCTTGGGGTTATATCTTCTATTATCAAAATAAATTTACTCACCCTTGTAATCGAGTATCTCGAATTCGAAAATGGAGTGATGAACACGAAGTTGGCGACCTGCTTATACAGGGTCATGTGACGAGAATGCCCCTCCACAAACAACCGCAAGCAACCCCGCGGTCGGGCTGATCTCCCGACTTACAAAAGCGTTTGACGACGTAACATTTCAGAAATCATGGATGACGCAGAGCTAGAGCAGGTATGTCAATGCTAGAGCTACCAAGCTTGAGTATGTCACTGATGTCCTTTGCAGATCCGAAAAGCTCGTCTAGAGCAGCTCAAGGCCCAAGGCGGCGGCAGCGGAGGCGGTCCTTCTGGGCAGCAAGACCAGCAGCAGCGCCAGTCAGTTTCTCCCTCTCGTCTTTGCCTCAGGGTAGCTTTTACTGACGCATCTATAGACAGCAGCAAGACGAGGCCCGCCAGCACATCCTCAATCAGATCCTGCACCCCGAAGCCGCGGACCGTCTGGGTCGCATCCGTCTCGTCAAGGAGGAGCGCGCAAACGACATCGAGAACCGACTCATTACGCTCGCACAGACGGGACAGCTGCGACAAAAGGTGACAGAGGATCAGCTCAAGGATATCCTCAACGCCATGGCGGACAACAAGGAGCAGGAGAAGATTGTCGTGAGCAGGCGCAAGGCGTGGGACGACGATGACGATTTGGACCTGTGAGGGGGTGCTTGTGATACCATAAAATCAGAGAGGGGATAAGGCAATCTTGTAGGCGGGACCTGCTTTGTGTCTTGAGTGAAGGGTGTAAAATGAAGGTGATCATATCCGGGGACATATCTGCCCTAAACTCGAAGGGCAGTGATCAAGGTTCTTTAATCGCATGACTTTGACCATGGGTATAAGCGACATTTGCTTCATAAGTAGAGAATTTGAAACAACCGCGCCTTATTATCATCGCTTGCTTTGATTCTAATTCCTAGCTTTTACATCAAGTATTACAGTAGATTACAACTTTTTACAACAAGGCTCTCAGACAAGAGTAAAAAACAGGGTATCATAGACCATGCTCTCTAAGCTCCTGGAGCCTCTTCTTCTCCGCCTTCTCCCTTTTTCGGATGGTCCTCATATCCGGTGGTTGCTCAATACCCAGCTCCTTTCTCAAGTCGTTGACATTATCCTCGAGCCTCTCCTCCCAAAACACATTGATGATCTCTTTGCTCCGCGCTCCGTTTTTGAGAGCCCACGGCAAGTATGTCGAAGCGAATCGCTGTCTCTCACTTCGCTTCATGGTGGCTGCCGCAAAGATACTCAGTCCTGTCATGGGAAGTAGTGTGTTCGCAAACTCGAACGTCTTGAGAGCGACTTCGCCCTCGCGCACGATTGGTAGACCCGTAAGAGCATGGTAAAAGTCGTGACATTCGCGATAGCGCTGCATGACATACGCGCACTCCTCGTCGTCAATGTATCGTACTGCGGCTCGAGTATCGGGTGAAACGCCTTCACGATCAAGCCAGCCAACGTAGGCACGACCGACGCTATTCTCAGGCAATGCGCGCAGGGCTTCGAGGGAGAGAGTTTTGGAAGATATCCGGGGGCGGGCTCGAAGGATGCGACGGCCTGTAGGATCGGCGAGCATGGCGTCGCGGAGACGGTAGATGAAATAGGGTGTGGCTGTGGCCTCGCCAGTGGCGGCGATAAGGTCTTAAACGTTAGCTAGAGGACAGAGAAGCTATATTAAGACTTACCGTGACGATAGGGATTGAAAAAGGACATGACGCTGGCTCCAATGGCCAGGCCGGCCCGCTCAACCCTCGTCAGAGGCACATGGCCTGGATAGTTTGGTGGGGGGCGGCTTAAGCTGGAGAAGCTCCGTGGTGAAGAGGAAGAGCAGGATGCGCAACTTGCGGTACGTAGAATTGTATTAGCATGCCGAGAAGGTCCAATTGACCGTAGTTTTGGGAGTGCAGTCTCCATTGTGGCCAGCAAGTTGAAAATGATGAGTGTGGTCCGATCTTGAGAGCTGATAGTGTTGAATGGCTAGCTTCATGACTAAGCTTTAAATAGATAGGTAGAAACAGTGGGCGTGTAAGTTCCGGTAATCTAGACTCCTGATACCTACCTAGGTACTTTATCTCATATATCTTGAGAAACTCTATAATTAAGACTGATTCAGCTTATGTGAAGCACTAATTGTCTATCAAAACGACGATATTTATAGACTAGTAGCATTTCGGAGCTATATACTTGAGGATTCTGTTAACAGTTCAACTGTGGAAACCTTGCACAAGTGTCTAAAAGTACAATAAATAGGTGGTATTTTACTAATGGTAGCGAATCAGCAAGACAGCACCCTCTTGAATATCATTTCCATTGTCAACCGGTCAGATTGTTCCTTGTTTCGTGTTTTTTTTTTTTTTTTGGACCTGATCTTCCAACCCTGTATAGTCGCTTCCAACTTGCTGCCCTTGACAATTTTCGAGTAACCTTCTCGGTCAGCTGATATGTATTGTAAGTTTGGAAATTGGCCGCTTTCAATAAGACAGACAATTTTCTCATTCGTTTGTTGATACCACGGCGGCAAGTCATGGCAGTGGAAGTACTCTTGAAGGAGGTGCAAAATGCCCGGTGACTGTGGGAGGACATCGATCAATGTCATCCCATGATTCCCACTCAAGTTTGGCGTGCCAACAAACTCATTCATAGCTATGGTGAGTCTTCGCAGGGATTTAAGTTCTTTCAGGGGGCCTATCTTCCCCTGCGGCTCAAATCCCCAATAATATTCTTGGGTGTCAAGCCTGAGCATGACCAGGTTCTGGCCAAATTGTCTAAGCACGTCGCCAAAATCATCCAGACTGACCGCCCTAGTTTTGTAGGTGCTATCGGGTGCCGTGGCTGGGTTAAGGAAATGAATCCTGAGGCTGGTGAGATTCTTGCAGCGTGTTAGAATATGTTCTAATGAAGAAGGATCCAACGCGCATTTCACGAGCTCCATTTCTCCCAGATGACTTGGCACGTTGCTCCAACGCATCTCCTTTCCCACATCCGACAGCCATATGAACTCCTGCAGTCTAAGTGTTTTGAGTCTTGGATGAAGGAAAACGCCTTCGTATCGGCTTATAGGCACGTGTCCAAAGCGACCAGTCATGGTTAGACGTAATTCCTCAAGGTCGTGGAGATAGAAGGCTTGAGGGGTGTTCTTGATCAACATCTTGTCTCCGTCCATGTCATGATCCTCTTCTGAAGACTCAGAACTGAGTGAATCATCAGAGTCATCCTCGGATAACTCTCTATCCTTAAAGTCCCGGAAGTTGTATTTCCCATCTGTTTCAAGAGTTCCGCTTAGGAGCCAACGCAGGATCCTCGAGTCTTTATGGATCGTCAGGTCGACCTTCGGTACACGAGGTGTTAGGATCAAAATAAGTGCCTCCACAGTATCCTTTGGGTGCCCCTCGTACTTGAGTGAATATCTCAGATCTTGTATCAGCGTCTGCCTGAAATTTAGAGGCAGTGAGTCAAGCGAAACAGCGACTTTGAAGAGCTTTTTGACAAAACCTCTATATTGGCTGCCCTTCATGGTCATCTCGATAGTAACATTGATCCTAAGATTGAGCTGCCTCGTGGACTGGCCCAGATCAAGATTGCGCATCAGATTTCGAATAAGCTGCAATTCGCGCCTTTTTTTCGTAAGGAGGCTTTGAATTGGTGCGGATATGAATGGAGTGGTAAAGGAAGCGTTGTACGATATGATAAAATTGATGGCATACTAAGCTCAAGGAACAAAGAGTTCTCTTTGAAGTTCCATTCCCACCGGGACGAGGCTTTTCCGGAGCTTCGTGCAGGAAGTTGGAGAAGACTTTGCTCCAGATCTCATCTGGGACGTATTCCATTTTGACAGCGCCCCATCGATCCAGCACGAGGTGAGGTGGAAGGGGAACGAAGTGTTGGCGGCGGTTGGTCGCTTGAAGTCATTGGTTTATGCTTGTCCCCAGTCTTAGTCATGGTCTCACAACAAAGGCAAACGCAATCTGAACTGGTAAGATTAGAAATAAATTGTTAAACTCGCGTTGACTTGTTGGGGTACGAGTTAACTTTACTCTAGGCATGGGCTCAGGGTTCAATGTGAATCTGGCCTTGAGGAGTAGGCTTTAATTCTTTTATGCGAGTGCTCTTTGTAAAAGTGTTGATCATCTCAGTGCTTTTTGCCGTATTGCTCTGTTATTCCACTTGTATTTCACTGTGCATGAGACTGTTGCTTGCATTGGGCAGTGTGCAGGGGGATTTCAAGTGTATTGTCATGCGGCTGAGAAGTCTGATGGAAAAGTTGTTGTGATATCTGGCATTGGACACTGATGTCGACTTATAAGATAGACCATATTGAAATTATACTAATTAACGAATCAGTAAATAGCTCGGGATCTAAGACCTCTTATAGATCTTAAAAAGTCTTCCCCTGTTATCATTCAGTAGTAAGTGGTCTTGATCGAAGCAGTAGTCTCGATTTCAGTATGGGAGTTCGTTTCCTTAGTCATTCTGACACGCCATGAACTAAACCTTCATATAAATTGACCGCCAAGGTAAGAGTACAAAGAAATAGCCCAAATGCCCGACCTGATCATCCAATTTCAGATGATAAAGTGGGCAGCAGTGGAATGAAAGAGAAGTTGAGTAAGTCATCCCATGAATTGAGTAGAAGTAATTTTGAGTTTTAAAGAGAAGCTTTAATAAGAACAGTTGGTTTTCTTTCCCCTAGAGCATCGATATAACCAATCCTATATGTCAGTTCAAGTTCCAGTTATGGCTCCGGTTTATGAAAGTTTCTACATACATCGGCCCTTGATATGCCGGAGATCACCGTATGACAATTTCCTGGATATCCCAACCATCTATTTTCTGGGCAAAAGCACTCTATGGGAATGGCGTCTGAGTGAATCTAACTCGACGTAAACTGGAAATTCTTTGCCTGGCGAGCAAGTTATAAATCTCTTGGTCAGGTCCACTAATTCGTTGTGAGGTCGCTGCCGAATAACCATGTACGGA
The DNA here is from genome assembly GCA_013623665.1 of Fusarium sublunatum. NCBI lineage: Eukaryota > Fungi > Ascomycota > Sordariomycetes > Hypocreales > Nectriaceae > Fusarium > Fusarium sublunatum. Next base: position 13,309 of record JABFFF010000173.1, read on the forward strand.
AATGTCGTCCAGATATGTTGAACTGTGCGGGTAGTACTCCCTAGCCGGGGCCGTTCAGTAAGGGGGCGGGCAAGCAAGGTTTTCGCTGCATCGCCAGCAACGAATGAAGCGGCGTTGAGAATAAGGGTGCGGTACAGAGAAACTTTCGACAAATAGGAGAACTACCTACATAAAAGAGACAAAGATAAGAGCGTTAGGTAATCTGGAACTTGGAAGTCATCATAAAACAGGGCATCGGGTCTATTGATCTCCAAGTATGAGAAGATGAGTAGCCAGGTGTTGTTGGATAAGCACGAAGACGGCATCTTGGCGAGCGTGCAAATAGGTAGGTAGTTTTGATTATGGACCAATCTGGTGTGCTCGGCTCTCAGTTTCCAGACCAAAGGACACTTGCGCATAACAATGACAACAGTATATACCTAATCACTGAGTATAAAGAAATAGGAAAAAGCAATCCAAGTTACCATGTAGCTCCTTATTACTGACCCGTTGGAGGCGCATCCGTGCGATCCTGTCTCTGGAACTCGCTCACCCTAACCTCCGGAGGAAACTGATCTCGCCCAAAACCCCCAGTGATTTGTTGCCCTGTATTGGCTTGAGGATTTTGGCCTTGGGTATTTGACGGGATAGCGCCATAACCAGGATCACGATTCTGTCCGTATTGGCTCATGCTTAGCCCTCCAGGTCGTGAATTCAGGGGCATCTGACTCTGCATTGCAAGATATGGTGCATTGTTAGAAGACTCAAGGTTTATTCCGGATGCCATTGGGCCGTATCCGTTGTTTTGTCTGTCGTTCATATCCCAGGTGTTGTGTTGATCCTCGTAACTATGATGTCGCATTCCGAAGTTGATGCCAATTCCAGCCTGCTGTTGACGAGAAGGGATTTGTGTGGGGAAATGGTCATATGAATGATACGGCGCTCGTCGAAACTGCTGATTAGTCTGATTGCCACTCGTTGGAGAAGACCAAGTCTGTTTCTTTTCCTCTTCAGGGACCCCGTCAAAATCGTCGTCTCGCTCTTCATTCATCAAAGCCCGTTCCGCATCATCTCTACCCAGTACCCTCTGGCGAAACTGGACATACTCATCAAACAGCCTCTCAACCTGTTTGAAGTGTGAGTACCGAAGTTGAGGTTGGAAATCTTGCGAATCCTGCTGTTCTGCCTCGTTGCGAGCTATGCCCGTGGCAATGATGAACGCATTGCGGATTTGTCGACCATTCCACGCCCCTTTTCCCTCGGGATGCTTGGCACAGTGGTCGACGACAAACTGCAGGACATCATTCTCTACAACCACAAGCGGCCGCATGCCGCTAACGAGGGAATGTTGCTGCTCTGACTGACGCAGGCGGTCGATGTTGATGCGGAATACCTTCTCTATCTCAGGGTGTTTCAGTCTCTTGTAATGCAAGATCAGGTGGAGTCGCGAAGATATTGCTTCGTCTATCTTGCCGATGCGGTTCGTGGTGAGAAAAAGGATTCCGTTAAAGTACTCCAACTTGCGTAGAAATACTGAAACTGTTAGATTGTACCTCGATTCAGCGGAAATAGGAGTGTATATCACCTGATATGATACCGTTTCTATATACGTCCGATGTAGACGATCTAGCCGAGAGGAAAACGTCGGCCTCATCCAGTAGCAGAATGCACTGCCAGAGGGTGGACAACCGGAATACTTTGTCCAACTGGGTATCAGCATCCCCGAATAGTAAGGAGCTGCTGGAGAGTATTTCGCCGCACGAGAGTGGAAGAAGAGGCCTCTTGAACCTCTGAGCCACCGCCTCGGCCGTCGCAGTCTTTCCGGTGCCTGGCTCCCCATGAAGCATAATGAGCAATCCCCTGCCTTTTCCTCGGAGGAAATCCTGGGTATAGAGTGTACCTAGTTCCTTTTCTTCAATCTTTCTCTCAATGGGTCTGCGCTTCAGGTAAGAATGTACAGAGCTCTGTAGAACACGTTTATGGCTTTCATGGAGTTGAAGTTGATCGAACCCATCATTGTCCCAACTCAATGACCTTAGGTATCGTACGTCCACGGGTGCAAACATGCTGTCTTTGAGAGAATAGACGAATAGTCTGCGCGGAAGCAAGGCCAAGTCGTCTCCATCTGGGATTATACTCAGGTCCCTTTTAGGGTTGATGTACTTATCCTTATGGAGGTAGGTATCAAAATCTAGACTCGCGATGTTGTCATGCTTTATTATGACCTCGTGTGAGCCAGAAACAACACTTGAGCGTTCCGAGTCGGACCAGACTACCAGAATATCGGACCCAATCACCGCTGTGATGGAGGTATTGGGCGTATTCCAGTCGTTGTTGTTTATGAAGGTGCTCCTATAATGGGGTGTGTCATTGTATGCCTCAGCGAAACTGACAATGACCTCGCCATCGATGGACTTGACAGGTGCCCTCCGTCTTTCACTGCCTGGAAACGAGGCACTCGTCAATTGAACACCTGTTGGACTCGTTGTGAGGGTCTGGCCGCTGTAGGACAAGTGCCACTCATCGTGCCGCTTGATGAAGGTAGCGCCAATCTTGCGCTGCTCGTCCAGAAGACTAGGTGCCCCTTGGAGATATCTTAATGGGAAAAAGTCAAGTTCTCCCACATCTTTCTCGCCTTCGAAATACTTGATGGTGAAGTCTCCTGCTACAGGACTGTATCCTATGCCATCATGATCAAGATAGTAAGCGGAGGCATGAAATTCTTCAGTGTGGAACTTGTATACTTCTGACCAATTTATATCGGCGTTTCGCTTGAGCTGGCTAAGTGAGGGAGGGTCTTCAACGATAAACTTCATATCGAAGAGACGCCAAGCTTTTTGAAACATTGTCAACTCGTTGGACCTGTTGTACATCCTCCGGTCGGTGCTCAAACTGTTTCTGGCAGCAGTTTCATTAATGCGCATTAATGTTTTTTCGGGCACAAAAATAAGGTCTCCGTGCTTGAAAAGATACCATAGCTCGTGAAAACGGATCCTTGGTCGAGGGGATCCTGTTTCATCTCTCAAGTACCTATACCTAGGCATGATCTCTGTCTCCATGAAATCGACATAGCAACGTAGATGTAAGACTCTCTGGTTCTGGGTTGTATTCTCGAGTTCCCCTAGTCGCTGAAGTTCATTCTTCAATGCCCTTTGGTGGCTGATCAGATACTGGAATGGGTGAAGGAAGGTGTAAGAGTTTGATGACCAAGCATAGCCCGTTATACGACTGAGAATCTGTAGCAGTAATGGAGATTGTATCCTTATTCTCTCAATCCACGACGTGTCGGCGTACATCTTATCGACGTGACTTTGTACTTGGGGACCCGGAGCTTCGAAACGGCCTGAATTAATGCGTGTTCGAGCTTCGTTGGCCATCTCCTGCACTAGGCGGTCCCCAGTCACAAGAGCCTCAATCGCGTAGACAGGTTCATCTTTGGAAAACTTGTTGATAAAGCTCTCCCAGTTACATTGTCGTACCTCTGGGACAATATCGGAGGCATCAGTCTGTTGGGTTGCGGCAACTGGGTGAATAAGACGCTGGCTTTCACCCTGGGCGTTGAAGGTCGGCTTCTTGACGGTCTCGGTGGCATTTCTTGCTCCATTCTGGGAGGATTCTGTGGCGTGTATGTCATTGGTACGCTGTTCCGCTTGTTCATGCTCAGGCATACTGGAAACCAAGATGGGCTCGGCACATTGAGTGCCAACTGACCTTAGAGTATTACCAGTCATGTCCACGCAGGTCATTGGGTTAGAGATATCGCAATGGAACAGAAGCTTTATTTACTATAAGAGTAATCTGTAGTCAGAAGACCTTTTGGCTGCATTTGCGTCGATAACCACAGCCGAGTTTCATGCTGGCTTACACCCACCCCCTCAGCTCGACCAGCACGCGCGGGCATGCACATCTGCCTAACACAGCCTGCTCTTGGTGGTTGCAGCCAGATTGGCTCCTGTTTGCCTTGTGGATCAAAATCAGAGCCATCCATACCGTAAGCTATGGTTGCTTATCAACGAGGCTTTGAGATCTCTTCGGGTGCTCCTGTTTTTGACACTTTTATAGTGGGCAATTGGGAATTCTCAACTCGATATGTAAACTATAACCGCGTTCGATGTACGTATCAAGCAAAGCCATTTTCTTCCATGCAATTCATGGCGTAATTGAGGCTGTGGCATTGACGATGGTGTGCGTATGTGTATCGCATGCGCCTTTTTCAGCCCCAACGCTGACATTTCCCGGGCGATGCTGACTGGTTATTGGCAGCGGATCCTTGCTCAACTGAGGCAATGTACTTATACCATGACTCTGATACCGCAAAAGGTCTTGATCCTTCAGATGTTTTGTCGGGCGCTGGGGGCTAAGTGCTTATTCGGAGGTTGTTTGAGCAATGTGAGAGAATGAGTCAGCTGGCCACTCTCTGATATATCAATGATCGAGTAAGGCAGTTGTCACGCAGAAGTACTAAGGAAACAACTCGGTAGGGCTCTCACTACCTAGATACTCTAAATCTTGTCAAACACAGAAAGAACCATGGCTGCTGTTACCCAATCTGACGTCGAGCTTGGTGGGCAACAAGGCTCCGGCCAGGAAGTAACCACAGTGACATCCTCCAATATCCAGTTGAGTCAACACCAAAACAATCACTAAAACATCCACTCACCACAGTAAGGACAGGAACGACGATTCTACTATTGTAACAGACCACTCCATATCGGACGACTGCTCATGGTCTGAAGTAATGACGTCCATGGAAGCTGCCTCTCAAGAATACAAGGCCAAAAGCCAAGATCACAGAATACGGACCCTTCAACGAAACCGTGCCGTTGCAGCTACTCTCCAATCTTTGGCCGACATGATCCCAGAATCTGACGGTCTGAGTGTATTGCGAGGTGGACTAAACGGCATCTTCAAGGTATAGCAAACCCCTATCTGGCTTCTCGAGGCTCTGTTGACTGAACAAGTATTTAGTTACTCAGAAAGCGCATTGAGAACGGGGAACGCATACTTGCTGCCTTTGAGGACATACCCATCACCTTCAGTGAGGCTTGTCATGCCTTATTGGCCCGTCCAACTGATGGGGTACTTCGCACCTCTGTACTTGATCTTTATCTTACAGTCAAAGAGCAGGTTTCAAAGCTCACCCACATCTTGCTACGAAAGCATAAAGTCTCATGTATGCTGAATTCAAGATCCCTGCCCTCATGATGAAAAATGGTACTCGGTCTGATTATTTATTCTCCAGTACCCAAGAGGCTTCTCAAACAACACCCCGAGAACGAGGCTACCGTGATTGATAGCTCCCTCGAACTCATCAACAGGGCATCCCGGAGAGTCTCTACCAGGGTCAGTATTCTGGCAACCGAGACTATGCTGGAAATATCCAATGAGACCAAGAATATTGGTCAAGAGATGTCCAAGAACCAGTCTATCCTCGCCGAGCTGCAAAAGGGGATTGATTCTATCCAAAGCCGCCAGCTTGAGGATCTTGAAACCCGATACGAACGCCAGGAACTACTCATGAGTGCTTTTGCTAGAAGTATCTCTCAAAGCCTTCAGACTTCTTTGGCTAGTTCCGCCTCTCAGTTCAGGCTGGCTTTCAGTGGAACTCAGTCATCGCTTCAGGAACTGATGTGGCACCCTCAGCCCGTCGTTCCTCAACTTGTGCCAATCACATATAGCAGATCCGTTACACGAACTCCTTGTAAGTTTGCTTTGACCTTCTCGCCGAACCAAGGTTGACAAGTGGAAGCGCCTGGTGGGCAATACCAAGTTGGATACTCACCGACGTTGTTCATGCCTCTAACTATCGCGGTGTCATACAATGAATTATACATGATGCTTCACCTTATCGACCCTCTCTTTCTCGCTAACGATCTTAATCTCGTATTGAGAGCAAGCAATGCCATGGAAGAGGCAGGTATTTTGCGTGCCGTCTGGCTGCTGTCCGTTGAGCGATTCCGTAGATAGGCGCAAATCCCAAACAGCTCATCGGATATCCTACTCGTCGATGGATATCTAGGCGAATATTGCCGAGGCAAGATCTCACCCCTTTCGGTGCTCTCTGCCACTTTTGCGAGCATCAACAAACTACCACATGTTATCATATTAGCGCATTTCTGTGGCTTACACACAAACCCAAGCGACCCTATGAGCGGGTGCCGTGGGATGATGTTGAGCCTTATAGCGCAGCTTATTATCAGTCTGCAAGATGACCCCGACGATGATAGGGTCTGCTTAGACGACTCATTGTTGCAAGCCGTCGCCGGTCACGATTTAGAGGCATTATGTCAACTTTTCCAGGCACTTCTAGAACAAATACCACCAGACATTTCCGTCTACTGTGTTATAGACGATGTCACTCAGTTTGAGACTTCCTTGGGAGGATGGGGTGAAGATCTCTGTCGGGTTATTGGATTTATGCAGTCCATCACCAGCCATCGCCGCTGGGGTCCAGTATTCAAGATGCTCTTGACTGCATCCCGGCGGAGCATAAAGGTCTACCGGCAGATTAGCTCTCGAGACTACATATCACTTGCTGCCGGAAACCGGAGTCCAGGGCCGATGCAGCGTCTCGGCATGGAGAATGCATGGAATGGAGCGTTGAAGATGGACAGTCACTGAGACCGCCGCTGAATTAAACTGTATCAACATGATAGTTGCTTGAGTAACTTGGACTACCTGTCGAATTACTTGGGTTACTTCTAAAGAACCCCATAACTAGGCTATTTGTTCCCTTTCTGCTGGTCCTGCATCTCCCTCGCATTTCTGAAATAGGGGCACTCGGTCTCGTATGTTAAGGACCACGCCCTACCGCATATAGTCAGGTGCCTTTGGTTCACGCATCAGGGTTTTGCACTTTTCTTATACGCAGAACTGTCTTTGTCAACACATGCAGCTGCCAACCAAGAAGGTGTACATACCAATGGTGCGTGCCGCTTCCAGCACCCAGCATGGCGGCAGACTCAAGATTTCAGGTACGTACACAGAGATTTAGTTGCTTGCCTATATGGAGGAAGCGACAAACTGATGAGATTGAGGTTATACTTATACAAGAGGTCTCCAGACAGGTCAAAGTTTTTATATAACTGATATACCAGTTTTGTTTGCTATCAATGCTTCTTTCAACTTGCCCATCACAAGGCCATCGGCCGGCAAACAACTGCTTCAGACTACCTTCGGATGCATCCAAGTCTTATTAGTTGTGAAGATCTGTCCGATTTTATTCAGCGTTCAAAGCGTCTACTTTGTTTCCAAGAGCAGTTTGGACAAATTTGCGACGAATTTCCAGTCTATTCAGGGGGTTAAGTGCAGCATTCCAATCTGCCTCGGCGATGTGCGAGTCTTGCGTGAACTTCCAATCGCCTTTCCAGCCGAAAGCTTTACCAATATCTTTGTTGTAGTGAGCACGGTACCGTTCCAGGGTGTCTAGGGAGTCTCCGGAATTTTGCATCTTGGGCCAGCCGTACATGAGAGGGTCCCAGTCTCTAGCGATCTATCCTGGGCACCGAGCGTAGCCCAGGTGTGATGGTATCATTTGACAAAGACCCCAATCACTAATCCCGGTCACATTACCGTCCCGGTCCAAGAGCACGTTCTGAGAGTCGAGCTCCAAGGGGCACAGGACAAAGCGAAGTCGAGAATCGAGATTTGGCGCATGGTCCAGGAGAGTCTTGGTCAGTCGGTTTTCTGCTCGACTCCACACACTTTCGTCTGCTTTGGGCACCATCTGGTCCTAGACGTAGTCAATTGTTGAGCCATATGGGTCTTGGTTCTTGTACTACTGAGTCTGTTAAGAAATATAAAGGTTTCCATCATTTCAGGTGTCGTCAGGACTTGATAACAGGCCGTGGAACTATGAGGTAACTTTGTAAAATAACCATGACTTTTAGCCAGATACCCTGAAATGAGGTTTTATAATGCCCTTTGATTGTGCCTTAGCGCTCTTTGTCAATGTGTATAAATCTAAGATCACAGTTTTGGTTCGTTGAGGTTAGTTCATGCTTGACACTGCCATAGCAGTCCACAAGTTAGAGGCTTAACATTGATCATTTTCTACCGCACAATTGCCTTCTCAATCATTACCCATCACGCTCCCCAACAGCTAGGTCAACTTTCCCCTGAACACGGGTCCTGAACCAATAACACCATCAAACATCACGAACGCTATCGCAGCCAGCCAGCGCTAGCGCGTTCAGGGGAGTCATCATTGAAGAAAGGCTGCCATGGAGGAACTAATATATCGTAATACCACGGCCGAAGAAGCTATGCGACTCGAGGATGCTAGAGCTCATCCGTTTCACGAAGGCCAAACCCACGGCGAGAGATATTTCGAGCTGCTAAGGGTCCGCCGCCAGCTTCCAGTTTCTTTGAAGCGGCAAGAGTTCCTCGATACTTATCATCAGAATCAAGTGAGTACATAATTATGAGTTATCCAGAGAAAAGTGTCGCTTAAACATCCACAGGTAATTGTCGTGTCTGGGGAAACAGGCTCTGGCAAAACCACTCAGATACCACAATTCATCTTTTTCGATGAGGCTTCTTCCACCAAGAAGATAGCCTGTACTCAACCTCGTAGACTCGCCACTACTTCTATGGCTGAGCGTGTTGCTGCTGAACTAGACATTAAACTTGGGGAGGAAGTGGGATATCACATTCGCTTCGACAGATTTAGTAACACCAAAACGCGCCTCAGCTACTTGACGGACGGTATGCTGTTACAGTTGGAAAGAGAGACCTAAACTTTAACAAATATGTGAGTATATACATCAAGTTAATTGGTGAGGTTCTAATGTCTTGCGATAGTCATGCATCATCATTGTTGAGGTTCATGAACGCACATTGCCCACTGATATTCTGCTGGCACTGCTGAAACGTGCTCTACATTATCGGCCTGATCTCAAAGTCATCGTCATGTCAGCCACGGCTATCGTTGAGAAGTTTCTCAACTACTTCGAGCAAGGAACACATTTCGCAATCTCCGGCCGCGAGTATCCAGTCGAGATTCGCTATCTTGAAGAACCAACTCCTCATGCCACTAGTCTGGCTCTGCATACCGCAAAGCACATCCACGAAACATCTCTTGACGGCGATATTCTTATATTTCTGCCATCCACAGGAGAAATCGATGAAGCCTGCGTTCAGCTCCGAAGCGCTACGAGTGATCTCGAGGTGCTGTCCCTGTACTCACAGCTACCCCTATCTGAGCAGAAGAGAGTGCTCAGAAGGGGTTCTAAACGTCGATGTATCATCTCAACCAACATTGCGGAGGCGAGTTTGACGATTGGCGGTGTCGTTTATGTCATTGGCAAGCCCATATCTTACTATCCGTGGAAGGTCAATAGCTGACAAGATCATCAGACACCGGACTAGCCAATGAGTCACGATATAACCCACAAGTCGGCCTTCAGGCCATTTTGAATTCACCAATTTCTCAGGCTTCGGCCCGTCAATGTGCTGGCCGTGCTGGGCGTACTAGACCCGGCATTGTTATCGTATATATACCAAGAATGGCTTTAACGAGATCATGCTTCCTTCAACGACCCCTAACATCCTCCAAAGCGATCTTTCAGAAACCATCCTACAGATCAAGGCCATGGGTATCCACGATGTGGCCGCCTTTGACTTTTTTGATAAGCCCGATCCTGAGGTTCTCTTCCGTGCTCTTGAGGATTTGCTTGCCATGTAGGTATTCTTTATATGAACACTTATCATCACGATACTAACCAGACGACAGGGGATATCTAACAGATGTTGGGACCATTACCCTGAACGGAATAAAGGCAGAAAAACTACCAGTTCATCCAGTTTGGTTCAATGCCCTCGACAAGGCCCACGAGCTTGGCTGCAGCGACCAAAGGCTCACCATCGCCGCCATCCAAAGTACCCATCACCCCATCTTCCTACGTCCTCACGCTGTCCGGTTCGCTGCCGACCTAGCATGCCAGCGATTTGCGTGCCCCGTCTCAGACCAAATCAGCCAGCTCAACGCCGTCAACGCTTATCTCGAGACTGAAGCCCAGACCAAGAAAACGGGTGCTGACAGGGTCGGCATCGATCTACGTCAGTGGTGTTCTGACGCTTTTCTTAACACCCGGGCACTTGACGAAGCTAGGCGCATTCGGACACAGTTGAGGAAATCGTTTGATGATTTGTTCGAGGGGCCGCCAAAAGTAGCGGATCTCGAAAGTCCCGGCTATGAGACCAATATCCGCAAGTCTCTAGCAGTAGGTTTTGTTCACCATATAGCCTTTGCTAAAGATGGTGGCCAGAATGACCACTGCAGGGTCCTTGACTTCAACTGGCTCGCTGGTTTGCATCCTGACAGCAGTCTCGTCGGAATCAACCACCAATGGGTCATCTACGATTCTATTGTCTACACTAATTTCCACTACCTCACAACCGTCACGGCCATTGAGCCCGAATGTATCATGGTAGTTTTCCTCCATACTCCCCTATAAATGGGTTTGCTGACATGCTGCAGAATTCTGAATGTTTTCAAGGAAAAGGCTGGGCCATGAAACAGCAGAAAAAGAGTGTGAAGTACGTAATGCCTTTGGCGAAGCAAGCTTTCGATAAGGCCTGTCAGAAACAGCGCAACGCTTCCAAGTGGACTGGGCATTAGCGCGATCATGTAACAAGTATGTCTTTATGAGATGTACTCTTTGTTCAAGATACAACTCGCTGTTTTCCACGGCATAGTCTAATGAGATTTGTCTTGTCTCTGAAGCCTTCAAAACAGGTTAGCACTAGCAAAGATTGCACCAAATTGCTGAACAACTTTTCTTCAAATGCGTAGCTCTTGCCATATCCACTATATTTCATCCATAGGGGTACATCTAGAAGGGCATGTATAGTATGTTGTAAAAGGACAGACCGCCGAGGATACAGTGATGAAACGAAACATGAGTAGAAAAGTGAAGAGGCTCTTGTCAGAGACAGGAGGAGCTGCCCAAAAAGAAATTACGGCTGATATCAGACACAAGACCGGGACCTGGGCGCAAAGATTCACAATGCCCCAAGTCCTCGAGCGTTCGTACGTAGCTACTATTCCTCTCTGCTAGACTTTGCCGACTGCGCTTTCTTGGGGTTCAACCGCTGCCACAGCGAGCCAAGTTCATTCGAATCTCTCGGAGGCTCTAATTTGTCACAAGTCGCGGGGACGATGTATATCTCGCCCGTCGTATCTGAGACAAACTTCACACTTGGAGAATTCGACGATCGCCAAGGCTTTTGCTCAACTATGAACTTCTTCACCTAATTTTATATTAATTGTGACACTTTCGTGGGTGATTCTATGGGCTCTTACCTGGCGACCAAAGAGTTGTCACTCATTGTAGCGATCGAAATCGCCCCATCCAACACCGACTCCTCCTGGACGTCTGTAGTCTGCAATATGACTCCGGCAAGTTGCTGATAGAAGATTCATATTCATCTCGGAAGGGGTAGTAAAGGTAGAAGAGTGGGATGCCAGGGCTCGCAACTTTTCATCGGACCCAAGAAGGCGGCCAGGTTGCCAATAGAGCTTGGTACGTTTCTCATTCTGAGTCGTCTCCTTTATCATCGTATGCTGATCTAGCAGCACTGCTCCCTCGGGCTGTTCTTCTCCAGGCTGGACTATGATTGCTAGACCTGACATCTTAATCCCCCGTGGGAAAATGTTTGCGGTGTTTGCAGATGGGTCATCGGTCGACCATAAGTCATTTGTTCGCTTGATTCGTCGCATATCTCTCCCATCAGGAATTGATGTCGGCCTGCCTGGGTGAAGCCACTGCTTCTAGCCCGTGAGTTCACACACAGAAAGAATGGATAATAGCTGCTCCAGAGATATCTTCATGTGTTCTTTGCCGTTGCCTCTCTCAACGTATGTAAAGAGCTCCCCCGTTGCAGCACTGGTGCCTGCTTGTGGTCGTGGTGTGAATTGTCCATCTGGACGGCTGATGACCAGGGGTCGATTTGCAACGCCCTGTTCCTGGTAGTTCATCTCTGTATCCGCCATACTAGACACGAAAGCCTCACGATACTGGTGAGGGTCCTTGTCGTCATAGGCCCAGGTGCGAGGGTATTGGAACGGGAGGTAATGTTGAAGGGGGGGTGTCAACCTCTGGGAGACGAGGGGATACTGGTAGGGGTGTCGCTGGAGGGAAAGGATGGGGAAGAAGGGGACAGAATCTTTTAGAAAGGGGAGGATCGGATCCCCAAGGACCAGGAGAAGAGGCTACGCCGACATATTTTGTGGCATCATACTGGGAGGTCCCGAAGGACTCGTAGGTCCTTGCAAACACCCCTTCGAGTCGAGCCCGTTTCTGGAAAAAGTCAGTATCAGCTAAACGACTATGGCTGATCAACACCTACAGAATTGAGCGCGCCTGGTCCAGTCTTGATACTCCTGTCCATGAGAACGACCCCGTCAAGATCGGTCCTGGCACAATCGGCTTGAGACTTGAATTCAAATTGCACCCAGCACCAACCATTATGTGGGTTTTGGGTCTCAGTATCAGGCCAGTAGAATCGGGTTGCTGAGAGCCCTTTGTCTTTGATAAGATTTTCAACGTCTGTTTTCTGTGCCTTGTAGCTGATGTTGTCGATGTAGACCATAAGGTCCTGCTGCTTTGCTTCTTCTCCTTCTTCCTCCACCTGGCGGAGACATTTATGGAATTTCATTTCTGGGATTTGTCAGTGCAGGTATTTCCAGGTGCCAGAAGGTACCGGTGCTCATGAGTTACTCAACCTTCTACCCCTTGTTGGCGTTGTGGCCTAGGGGTAAAGTTGGCAATAGGTTGCAGCTATTCACGGCAAGATTGTTTACATGTGCAACGTGCGAGGGCTTTCGACGAAAATTGTGGGAGGTTAAAATGGCTGCCTAAATCATAAAATGAACTTGAGATGAATTCCTTAGGCTCAAGTCTGTTTAGAAAGCCTCGTCATTAACCTCAAGTTGGCGCTTATACAACTGTCTATCCAGGTCTCAAGGCCTTAAGATCCAACATATTACCAACACTGCGCAGCCAACTCCTATCGGTCCATCTTGGGCGAGAATATCATACAAAAAACAACCGTTCGCAACTCCAGTCTCACCAAAATTTAAACAAAACGCTCTGTTGACGCCGATGCCTAGCCTTACACCCTAAATTCTATTATACACACAAATAGTTGCGTTCCCGTTCCCCTCAGTCCTTGACCTGATAGCATATTCATTTTGGATCCGCAACCTGTCCTAAATCCATCTCGAGTCCCGAGAAAGAAGCAAATATCACAAGCTATCTGAAATTCTCATTGCTGCGTTGGTTTTGTAAGGCCCGAAGCCATAAATGGCATCGAGAACAGACGGCGCTGCTGGTCAACGCCCGGGTACTACTCTGGTCGTGGCCGTTTTGCGCCGTGAGGGTTGCCCCAATCACCACCGCCCCCGCCCTGGTTCTGGTTGAAGCCAAACCCGGGGTTGAAGTTAGGAGGCATGCCTTGGAAGCCTGAAACATGTTAGTTAGTGCGAACAGCCTAGAGCTTTTAACGGAATCAACATACCAGGCATACCGTTAGGGCCCATCATGCCCATGCCCATGTTACCGGGCATACCCATGGGCATGCCGCCCATCGGGTTCATACCCATCATACCTCCTCGGCCACCTCGCATACCACCAGGGCCACCTCGCATGCCGCCACCCATCATGTTTCCCCTGTTGTTGAAGCCGCCGCCCATGGGTCCATTATACCCGCCTCCCATGTTGGGATTAAAGCCTCCTCCCATGTTATTGTTGTTGTTGAAGTTGCGGTTGTAGTTACCTTGGTTCATACCACCACGGTTGTATCCGCCCCGTCCTCCTCGGAAGCCACCGCCAAAGTTGCCGCCCATGTTGTTGTTGTTGCCGCGGTCATTATAAGAGCCAGATGGCGCACGGTTTTGGTCCTTGCCTCGGGCAGGGGCATCCTTGGGAAGGGTCTTGAAGGGATTGATATTGGGGTTCCAGTAGGCCAGTGTGATCTTCTTCTGGCCAGACTGGTTCTCAGCAAGGATATGTTCGATACAATGCTTGGTAGCTGTCGATGCTTGAGGCGAATAGAACTCGATATAGGCTTGCCTACAGATCTGGTCAGTCATTTGTTTCAGCGCTCGACTACAAATATTCATACCCCTTGCTTTTGCCATTAACCTTGTGTTCGCTAAAGGTGATATCTTTGATCTCATCCTCGCAATCAGCTTGTCGTGCCCATCCCCGAATGTCGTCATCCGTGGCCCACCAATTCAACTCTGAAATCATTAGCGAGGTGGTGGCGGCTTGGTCGACTGGTCGATCGTCTTCCTCCTGCTTTCTCTTGGTGCCTTGTTGAGAGCCAGACGCTGTTTGGCTAGAATCGCGGTTCCCGCCGACATGGCTGTCCTGGGCATGGTGTTCATCCATGTTCTGGTCATCGTGGCTACCCTGTCGGTGCTCATCCTGATGATAATCTTCGTGGTTACCGTGATCTCGCTGGCCATCCTGCTGCTGATCGTTGTTTGCATCGCCGTAAATGTCGATCTCGAAATCTTCTTCGGCCATTTCAGCTGTTTTGGTGCACTGGGCACAGATCAATCCCGAGAAATCTGGAAAGTAAAAAAGGGGAGATGATCAGATCAAATGTGATAATTAGGTTGCGAGATACAAGAGCTGGCCTCTGGTCTTTACACATAGTAATCAGCCATTGATCTTTCCGTCGCCAACAGGACATCGCCTTCAAGACTCAGAAGCCTTGCACACCAGAGACAAGAAATGAACTGGACTGGAAGCTTTCAATACGTACACTCCTCGATAACAAGAATTGGATCCAGGTATAGGAATATCCTCCTGACAAGATATGCGATCTTGAGGACGAAGCTCTGTGCTTGCAATCCTCGATGTCTAGCTCCTGATATAACCCGAGCAAGCGCTCAGATACAGATGGGGGAGCAGTGGAATAGAGGATGCCGTCAGCCCGATCAACCTCCTCCTTTCCTCTCCCTCGGCTGGCGATCGATTGCGCTTGGGATGTTTGCCCAGTTTCGCCCAAACTACACGAAGCCTGTTCACGTCAAACGACCCAATATTCAATCGGAAGAGCTCGGTCGGTCTGCGTCGTCGACTTTGGGTTACTGATTCAATCAGGCTTTGGCGACGCGCTCACCAAGCTTAGTCGCAGAGAGCAAGTATGTAAGGGCAAAATGATGTAAGCGCGGTCGAAGGAGTAAAAGCACAGATGTATGCACCCCCAAAGGTTAGTCGTATGTTGAGATGTGAAGTGTCGAAGCGATGAAAAAATTAGAAAGTTGGACGGATGACAGGAAAAGAAAAGAAGAGAGCTTCACGCTTCTGGGGAAGAGCTTCTCAAGCAAAAGCCAAAAGCAACTGCAACTCAAAACCGCGGAAGGGCTGCGCGTCTGGCTATGGGCCCGGGGAAATAAGCTGGGAAAGTGCAGAGTACGTACAGTTTTCTCCACCACCTACTATAGGTAGCTGGGTAGCTTCCCCTGTCAGGATCATCTCTCGGCCCGGGCTGGAGCTAAAGCCGCAGGCTGAAATCTGGCCTTGCCCCAATTGGAAATTAAGGTAATTGTTAACACGTCGTCGCATGAGAGGAGCTGGCTGGACTGTGATCACCAAAAAGTCCCCTTTCGCCGTATCTTTACTTGAACTCCCCTTTCTTCATCCCCCTCCCACTCACGCGACCCCGACCTGATTCTTTGCTCAACGACTCTTGTCGATTACTTCTTTTCTTTCACGCAAAGCATACTTTTAATATCTCCCGTTCCTTTTCCTAAACCCGTACACAAAATGTCCGACCAGGTTCAAGAGATTCTTGAGGTTCCCTCCGAGTTCGTCAAGGACGGTGTTCAGTTTGTGCGACGATGCACTAAGCGTATGTTGACATGTTGAGCTCCTCCAGTTCCCTGTTACTAACTTGCTGTTCTGCAGCCGACCAGAAGGAGTTCCTGAGACTTTGCCAGGCTGTTGGTGTTGGCTTCCTCATCATGGGTGCTGTTGGCTACGTCGTCAAGCTGGGTAAGATACACGCCAATTCAATTCGATGTCCCATATATCTAACACGATTATAGTGCACATTCCCCTCAACCACGCCCTTGTGGGTAGCGCATAAACGATCACACAATCACCGGTGACAGAATCGATGGTGGCGACTTGATAATCCAAAACCCGCACAGCGGGAACGAGGGCAATCACACAAACTTTCTTGCTGCGAGTTGGTTTAATGGGGCGGAGTTAAATGAAATTATGGCGGGCACGCGACATACTACGCTGGAGCTTGACCGAGCGTCCTGAAGATGAGAGCGAGTATGGGCTTTCGCATGGACGGCGCTGTCTGCATGGGGTTGAGAGATATCCTACAAAGGCGCCGGCCAAGATGATCATTGTACAAAATATATCCAAAGTCATTTCTGCAATTTCTATCTAATGCCTTGGGTATGTCGCGGTCTGGTACAGCTCAGGCTGTTCCTTGAGCACATCATTGACGCTACGGCCCATTGGCGGATATCCTTCGTCATCAGTACTCTCGTTGAATGAATGTAGAGTACAAGTTCCCCGCGCCATGTTGTATCCATTCCATGCGGACGCTACTCAACCATTAGTTTACGTACTGATATGGGCATGCGGATAACATACCAACAAGTAGAGGGGCATTAGGGTGCCAGCTTGCATCGCGAACACATGTACCCCAGCCACCAGGTTCATCAAAATGGTAGAAACGACGCCGGTTGTCCATTGGCCGTGTACCCCTCGTTGCGTTCTTGACATCCACAACTCCAGCTAAGCTCGCGTCCATGTTCCAGATGTAGACTTTACCATCAGTACTTCCTGAGTATACATACCGCGAGTTGGTCGCCGACGGTGGTGAGAAGTGGCATCGAATAAGGGTCCGGAGCACCTTGTGGCCACGGAAAGTGACGAGTGAGTTATCATGAGGATGCACATCCCAGTCCTCCTCGTCATAAACGCCTCCTCGGTAGTCAAAGCCGCTGTTGCCAACGTATTGGGTAGGGTCCAGCTCTGTGAATCGATCGGTCGACATAGCCATTCGAAGATCCCAAAGCTTCATGCTCTGGTCTTTACCGTTGCTGAGAATGTATCGCCCGTCGCCTTTGCTGTCGATATACGTCAAGCCTTCGATGTGGCCAACGAAGGCGCCAGCTTCTCGGTTATCGCCCATGCTTCGCCGATCCCAGACCTTGATCGTTGTATCGTCGGACCCTGAATAGAGGATGTGTGGAGACATTTTATCCGCGAAACAGACAGCATTGACATCATCCTGGTGGCCGCGTACATGATGTAGGACTGTCCGAGACTCGATATCATACACAACGATAGAGGCTGCACTTGTTCCAGCTACCAGTTCTCTTCCGTCACCCGAGAATCGAACAGACCAAATGCCAAAGCCACGTCGCCCATGCCACCCTTGTCTGGGGGGGCCGTCGTCCAAGTCCAGCGTGTAAGGGTCACCTGTATCGTTTGGATCCGTAGGGGCTATCGATACCATAGTTTGGATGGAAGTATAGGCAAGCCACTTGTTGTCAGGGCTCAGGGACGCATCTGTCAGCGTCCATTGCCCCCAGGGATAGCTAACTGTCTTGTAGTGTTTCCAGTTGTATGGGCTGGAAGTGTCGTACATCCGAACTTTGAAATCTTGTGAGCAAGCAAAAAAGAAGTTCCCGTCATCTGAAAACTGTCCAGAGTACACTGGGTCGTCAAAATGAACAATCTGCTCCGCTCTGCTTTGCGGTAATAAACTCTGGAACAATTAGCCAACTCACTCAAGCTGTATCCTCATAAGATGGCATACCTGGGTAATGAGAGCGTTATTCCGTAACCGATCTTCTCGATTTCCCAAAGCCAACTCCCGCTCCAGCATCCTTGTGGTGAGGCGCTTCTTGGCCTTGAAGCTGTAGTCGTTCGCACCAAATGCTCCTGATCGCAGCAGCTTGATGCCCGACTCATTTGGCACTTTCGGGAAACGGTTAGGATCCTTCGGCGTCCGGCGTCTCCTGAGAGGCCATTGCAAGAATTCAACATCATCATCCGGGTTGTCCTGGAATAGAACACTAGTAAGGTCTGGGTTGCGCATCAGGGCCAAGAGTTGTCCTCTAGTTAATAGTCCTGTTCTCGCGCCAGCTTGTCCAATCACTATAAGTTAGTCATATCCTTCTTACAGATGGGGGTGGTAGACGTTACACCGCACGAGATTTAGCAGGCGCTGTGCACCTGCTCCGTTATTCTCTTCGTCTTCATCTTCTTCTTCGTCGTCGTCATCATCATCCGCTACGAGAACTTCAAATTGGATACCACCATCATCAGCATCTATATGGTGCACTCAGAAAGGGTCGAGGTCACGAGAATTAGAGTAAACCAAACTTACCCTGAAATCCGTCATCGTCTTCTTCATCTGGCTCGTCTTCAAAGTCAGGATCATCTTCATCATCGTCCTCGTTGTCCTCGTCCTCTTCTATCTGATAGTACCATGCCGGCCCTGCCGAGGATTCGCGCGTACTCTCGTCACGGGCTTCCCTATCACTGCGGTCCTCTGAATGAGGTCTCGAACTCCTCTCTTCTTCGAGAGGAGCCATGTTGGGAGGTTTGAATGAAATATCGTGAATAGCAGACTCGTGTGAGTGTAGGTAACAGCTGGGAGGGGCGATACGGTGAATTGGCTATTCGGCCTGGTCTGGGGGTGGTATTCAAGTAGTTTATTAGGTATATGTAAGGGTTTGCAACGAAGCAAAAGGTCGCAGATTTCACAGCGGTGATGAGTTATCAATGATGCGATGAGTAATTCAGAGGTGAAATGAAGTATGCGTTTCGGGTGATGTTAACGATTGAGCTTCCGGAGGTTGTGACGACATCGGCCGGAGATAAGATAAGACACGCCGCGATAAGCTACCCTACCCTAAAACTCACGGCTTGGATGCACGGAATTGCGGAACATACTGCTGCAAAGACAATGGTTTAGACATTGACTGGGAATTAATGTATCCTGCTTTGATTGGTACATAGGATATTGTGTTTAGTCTCCGCTGGAACGAGTTGGGACTACATGAAGCTTAGCTAGCTTGATGCGGTTGTATGGGAAGACACGCAGACCCTCAAATGGAGAATGTTAGCCAATATTATCTCATGACAGCAGCTCGATAGGTTTATCATACCCAAGGGTCAATTCGACCTAGGACAGAACGTACATTTCAGACCAGAATGATCGCTCCAAGGTATTAATTGGCCATCGCCCCCCTCAATGGTATTAGGATGCAAAACCTCCATATTAGTCGCTCGCAGCCCAAGCATAGCAACTTTATCTAATCGACTAGGAGGAAATCTCTGTTTGCCATCGACACCCCAAGTAAAACCTGCCTCAGAGTGATGCAGATCGTTTCATGCATCTACCAAACCATTCTCCTGAACAAGCGTATCGTCTTCGGGGAGAACAGGATTGAAATCACCAGCAACTAGACCCTGCCCAGCATCGCGCAGAATGCCTGCTACGATTGAAGGTTGTTCAGGCCGTTTTGAAGATTGAAGTGGGAGTGAGTCGAGGTGTACGTTGACCAGCCTCAGCTGAGATGACTGGGGTGAGTTGTCTGATACTGATTGAATATCGCAACAAAGAGCATCCCTGTCAAAGCGGCTAGGGAGCTTGACTCTCCACAATGGTCCTAGTAGGTTAAAGCGATCCCTTGACAAGAGCAACATGGTTGCGAAGAGATGTCCTCCCCAGCTAGCCATGTCTTTTTCGCTTGAGTACCATGATTGGCGAATCCGGGGGTCTTGTAAGAGATGAATCAAAGCTGATTTAGAAACCTCCTGAAAAAAGATGATGTCAACTGATTGTAAGCCAAGAGTATGAGAGATGATGGCTTCTATCCGAGCAACCAAAGACACTGCTCCTGCGTCGACGTTCCAAGAAACGACTGTGAGGTTAGGATCCAACTTTCTGCCGAGTTCCGACGCTTGGCGGTCCGAGATTGAGGTTTTGACGGATTTCCAAGACTGGGTTGGTGGATGAAATTGGTGCCATGGTTGATGCCATGATTTGAGGGTAGGTGACGACGCCTGCATAGCTACAGGAACTTTCAAAGGCTTGAATAGTCCGCTGAAGAGACGAGACATTGGATGTTAAATGGTGTTGTTCTCGAATTGATGGTGTACCCTGTTGGGTTAGCACGACGGGCAAGCCACTTAGCCCCTGAAGCTTAGACATAATTGGAGGCTAGGGCATGTTTAGGTTTAGCGTGACGCAGCTGGGGCCACGTCGCCACAGTTCCATTCAGCGGAGACCCCTGTAAGGTAGGCTGCAGCCCATCGCTCCTTGCCATGGAGCCTGAGAAGGGAGATGTCCTCGTACAGGGCGGATCACCTTGTTGCCCCTATGTAAATCCAAGCCAATCCAATTCACCCAATTCATCATTCCAGCCTTTACATTTCAACTCCCTTTTTTGTCTCGTCTCTCATGTGCAGGAGTAGTCAGCGTGTAGCCTAAGCTTTGCACGTTTTCTACATTTTTTTTTTTTTTTTTTTTGCCAGAGACTTCTTTCCTTCTTCCTGACTGTCTGGTGTCAGCATCAGACGTCCACCGTTATCATCAAAAAGTCTATCCCACGGTTACACGCGACTTTCGACGATCACAAAGTTGACGTTCACACTTTAGCGGTTCGCATTCAACAAATCTTGGCCCTTCTTTCGACTCGCGACCGCCATTGCCGACAAGAATCCAGCTACTTGCCGCCCTTTTTATAACATTTACGCTCGAAAGTAACGACCATTGCTGCCCATCATGAAGATTCGAACTAAACACTCGCCCATGATCCTCCTTCTCCTCCCTTCCGTAGCCCAAGCGTTATCCTCCCATGATATAGCCGACTTGCCTGGTCCGGCGGCAATTCCAGAACAAACTGAGGGCTTTCCTCAAGCCGGTGTGAAGCGTCATGACATCCCAACAAAAGACGCCCCCGTTGACGGTAGAGATGGAAAGCCTCACCACGGACCTTTCATCGAAATAGACGACCACAAGCCGGCAACCGAAGCGGTAGTTGATACCAGAGCTGGAGCTACAACGGGATCTGGATCTAAGACTGAGGCCGCAACCAAAGTAGATGCGGACTCGGATTCTCTTCCTGCGCTCAAAGGTCGACCAGATGATCCAACCATGGTTGATGGCGAAAAGATTCCCGAAACCAACGACGGCGTCATGTTTGACACCAACAGAGTCCATGCTCAGGAGGGCACCACTGGCACCGAGGGCGGCGTCACTGAGAGGTACAAGGCTCGAAAGCTCGAGGAGGATCTTGCAGGCGAAGAGACGCTTAGGAAACCCCCATCCCCTAAGGAGGCACCCCCTCTGCCACATAGCGAGGAGGAAAAGATTCGTGCATCGGCAGGAGGAGACAAGACCAGGGAGATTGATGATGAGACAAGCAAGGGTAAGGCGGAGGATGTGGTGGCCAAGCCCCCCAAGCCCGTCGTTAGTTCTGACGACGACTCCGATTATCATGGTGGATTGGAGGTGAGTACCAGCAAATTTCTGTGCCATGCCAATGGTGACTGATACTTGTCCCTTAGAAACCAGGCGACCTTCCTGATCGACCCATGGGTCAGAACAAGCCCGTACCAGATTCCTCCAAGACCGAGCCCGTCGATTTGAGCCGAGGTACGACGCATGATCGACCCAACGATGAAGATAGCATTATTCGGCCATTCCATTCCTTCGTCTTGTCGTTTACCATGATTTTGGTCTCTGAAGTTGGTGACAAGACGTTTCTGGTTGCAGCCCTCATGGCCATGAAGCATGACCGTATGGTTGTTTTTACTGCTGCCTTTGGTGCTCTTCTTGTCATGACCGTGCTTTCAGCTGTCCTGGGCCATGCAGTTCCTACTTTGATTCCCAAGCGTGTGACTAGTCTTCTTGCTGCCGGTCTCTTCTTTGTCTTTGGCGCGAAGTTGATGCGGGAGGGCATGCAGATGGATCCCAACGAGGGCGTTTCTGCTGAAATGCACGAAGTCGAACAGGAA
This sequence comes from Fusarium sublunatum, assembly GCA_013623665.1. Lineage (NCBI taxonomy): Eukaryota > Fungi > Ascomycota > Sordariomycetes > Hypocreales > Nectriaceae > Fusarium > Fusarium sublunatum. The sequence goes on from JABFFF010000173.1 coordinate 35,304, forward strand.
CTTGCAGAGAAGGAGAAGGAGATGGGTCGAAAGCGAGGCGATTCCGTGTCCGCTTACACCCTCGAAATGGGAATGAATGGTAATGGTCGAAGGTCTCGACCCAGCGGTCGCCTGATGTCGCCTCCTCGATCGCCTTCTCAATCTCCCGTAAGAGACTCTGGTTCTGGATCAAGCGCCATGTCAAGTGCTGTCCAAGGTGCGACCAACCTCTGCTCTCTGCTGCTGAGCCCAGCCTGGGTTCAGACCTTTATCATGACTTTCCTTGGTGAGTGGGGTGATCGAAGCCAGATCGCTACCATTGCTATGGCTGCTGGTCAGGACTACTGGTGGGTGACTCTTGGTGCTATGTGCGGCCATGCCATCTGCACTGGAGTTGCTGTCATTGGTGGTCGTGCCATCGCAGGCCGAGTTAGTTTGAAAGTTGGTAAGTCTGAATTCTCAATTTCCTTTTGTCACAACCGAAGTAGCTAACGTTCCCAAGTCACCGTCGGCGGCGCAACTGCTTTCCTCATTTTCGGCGTCATCTACCTTCTGGAGTCTGTCTACAGCTAGAGGTGTCATGCTCAAATGCCAGTTTTCTTTTCTCTCTCTAATAGACCCTTGGTTCACATACCTTGTCGTCATCTGAGACTGCTTGCCCATTTGACGCTTACTCGTTGTAATATTTAACGGCCACTTTCTACAAAAGAAACAATGAACCAAGATCTCCGGCGCATTCTGCTGGGCCTAGAGATCTTTTTTTGTATAATTACATGTCTGAGATTATCTCAGCCGCCTGCTCGGTTCGGACACCAACCCTTCATCTTGTCTTGACGAAGGGGAATGAAACTGGAAAGAAAACAGATGCAAGGGAAGGAAGGTTTTAAAAAAAGAAAGGGGCAAGAAAAGCAGATTTGTTCAGCGTTTGATTGTGCAAGATATGCTGGAGTTGTTTGCAAGTGGCTGATGCCTCGGACGGAATGAAAAAGGGATGATGAACTTGAATGGTATTTCATGTAAGCTATGACGGGTCGTAAATAGGGGTACCTTATGTGCTGGTGATGAAGTGTTGATGTACGATTAAGACGTTACAAAACACAGTTGACTGATGTGGGAAAAGACCTCGTGGTGTTTCTCAATATCACTATGGTGCATTCGTGAAGACCACACATCCTCACAAGACATTGAATACCTAAGTAGTAGCCGAAGCACTCTATTTTCAGTCATTCATTAACATGTACTCAAGGTATATCCATCATCTCCTCAGCAAGCGGACCTAAACCTCCCCCGATGCTGAACATCCCTTTCATGAGCCGTACACTGTCGCAGCTAAAGCAAAACTCAGACAACCACCTCTAATACGCAAGAGATAATCCCCGCTCTCGACTTGAACAAATCCCACCCTCCCAAAACTTACCATATTTTCATGAGACCTTTGTGGTCTCTTTATTCTTCTCCTTCGGAGAACAAAGCAATAAAGACAACATCGCGAGAAATACATAAAAGCCACGACAAAGCGATAATCCCTGACATCATCAAGGAAAAGGCAACGTCCTGGGCTTCCAACATCAGGCGTACATATGTGGTATCTGACAGTCCTTTTCAAATGGTGCTCCCACAGGCCGTTATTGAATCAAACAAGTTTTCGTGATATTTGACATTTGACTGGTGCTTACTAAAACTTTTATGCTGTAAAAGATGCGCATCCTTCAAACGTTTTCTGGTCGTCATTCGTATAATATCCACCCTTTTGTCGTGGACCTTTGAGGTGTCGTAATAGGGCGTTCAATCCTCGTCCTCCTCATTGATCGGAGCGGGCGTTCGTCGCTCCGTGCGCCTCTTGGGTCGGCGGTGTCGCGAGCTGCTGATGTTGCTGGCGGAGTCATCAGGCATGATGTCGGCATCGTCAAGGTTCCAGTCGTCATCACTGCCTGCATCACGATCGCTTCCAGCCCAGGCCGGGCGCTCATAACCTGACGACTGCGAGTTGCCAGAGCTAGGGCCTGATAAAATATCGATACGTCGACGATTCTGCAGATTCTGCATCAGGGCCGCACCCCGCTGGCGCAGGGCATTTCGAACCACTTCAGCTCTATGATGCAGCTTTTCAAAGGCATCCTCCAAAGATTCCATACCCTTGTAGATTTCTCGCTCAATCTCCGCGATAGCGGCCATCTCCATTTCTTCATCATTCGAAACCGCTTGCCGGCTTCCAGGCGCTCCCGAAGTGGCAACACTCACAAAAGAAGCCGGTGTTGTGCCGCGTGAGTATACTGAGAAAGGGGTCGTATTCCTCGAGCTGAACGAAGATGAAGCTCGAGGTCCAGGGCTCATCGTTCGTGTATTGTAATATGAGCTGGCAGGGGTAGGCCCTCGCGACTCGGGATGAGGTGTGTATGGCAAGTCATCGTCGGCTCCTGACCAAAGGAAGCCATCAAAGCGGCCTGAGATGAGAATCTCCCACTCCGAGTTGTTGATGTTAGAAAGCGCAACCAGAAGATCGTGTGTATGCGGGTTCTTGACTAGGTATGTAGCTGACTCGGCATCACGCGGAACCTGTGGCAGCCTGTAAAGTCGCTGAAGCGCAAGACCCGTCTTGATGAGCAAGTCTGTCCGAGTTCGATGCCCTGGCGTAGGAGCACGGACAGATGATCGAAGCTCCTTGGAGCCGGTCATAATAGCGTTGAAGTAAGGACGATCCTCCGGATCAAGGTTGGTGAGAATAGCAAATGACAAGGTTTCGTCGTCAACATCTTGAGGGGGCGGTACTGGTGTCTCTCCAGTGTTGGATAGCCATCGGTCAACAGCAGACCGAACTTTCTTTGACTGGCGAAGGTAATGCTCTCTAAACTCCTCCGCGATATCCGGATCCAGTTGGACTGGAGATGCAGGCCGAGGAGGCACATCACCAGAGACTTCAGCAGCCTTGGTACCAACTTCGGCGAGATCAAAGGGGGGCCACTGTGGTAGCTCAATGCGGCCACTCACCCACTCCAGCACATCACCCCAGTTGAGACCATCATGGATCTCATGAGGGTTGTCGCACATGACGCAGGTGCAGCCATGAGGGGGGAGGTCCCGAGAGAAAACATTCTCGAGCCGGTCCAACAGTCTACGGGCAACTGATCGATGACCTGTGGCAACAGCAATTGAACCATGCTTGCTGAGTACTGTGTTGTACTGGTCGAGAAGATTATGGAACGGGGCAAATAAGGTATCTGTTCCAGCCAAAGGAGGGTTTGAAGGTCGAGTGCCGTTCTGACGGGGAAGCACGGAGAGAAAGTTCTTAGGTGCCGTGTAAGCTAGACCACCATTCTGAAGTAGATAATCCACTCGTGGCATTTCCTGAATATCCAGAGCGGGCGGCGGCGGCGGCGGAGGCGGGGGATAATTCGGCGGAGCGCAAGATGCAGGTGTCGCTGTTTTAGAATGCAGGTTTGAATCGATATCCTGCACGTCAATGGCGGAGGGAGTCTCACGTTTGGCGTCGGGATATTCGTGAGGAAAAGGAGCCTGAGTTGGTGTTCGGGGAGATGAATCCTGAGCACTTGAAGGTGAGGACTCGACAGCATCGGCATCGTGCTTTCTACGGCTCCGCGTGGAAGATGTTCGATGCACTGAGCGATGAGAAGAACTGGATGTCCTTGAATCAGAGCGACGAAGCTTATCTCCAGGGCGATATGCAGAAGATTTCACATAGGTGGCTTGGCTTGAGGTCCCAGATCGTCGACTAACTCGAGAGCGTTCCTCGTTACGTGAAGCTGAACGAGAATGGCTGGAAATTCGTGACTTTGGCCGGTCGAGACCAGCCTCGTCCGCTGGAAGCTCGTCTGTAGGTGTGCGGATCCTTGGGGTCCCCCCTCTGGGTGTTTCAACCTTTGGCGTCGCTTCCTCCGAAGCCTCTTCATTTGGTGCTTCCTCTTTGGCTGGCTCCTGTGATGTCTCCTCGTTGGTGGCAGCTTCATCAGCCTTTTTGTCTGCATCGAGGTCTGTTTGGGGTGGACTGGGTGGCCTGTCTGTCTTGCCGGTATCGTGGCCATTGGGTGATTTGGGCTCTTCGGTAGCGGTAGCCTCCGTGGGCTCGGGAGTAGGGGGTTTGGGATTGCCTTGAGGAGGAAGAGTTAGAGAATCGCGACTAACGATCGCCTCTTTGCTGTGAGCCTTGCTAAAAGACGGATAAGGCATTGAGATGCGCTCGGAGAGAATGGACGTGGCAGCTGTCGACGTTTTGGCCATGTCTGAGCTAGCCAAGTCGCTGGTGGAAGCAGTGCGCTCGCGGTGATGACGGTGGTGATGCTCATCACTGTCCCTCTCCCTTCGGTGACGATGGCGCCTACTAGATGTGTGAGAAACGGTGTCGCTACCCTCGCTGAGCTTGCTCTTAATAGATCGCGTGGAACGGTATCGGCGACGCTCGCGGTCGGGGTCCCTATCTTTCTCTCGATCATGATCTCGGTCGCGATCTTTACGTTCCTTTCGTTCGGATTTTGAGCGTCTGGTCTTTTCGCGCGGCCGCTCTTCGGCTGGGACCTCGACTTCTTGGTCCTTGGAGGACATTGTGGACCATGGAGAGAAAGTAAAAATGTCGTGTAATCGTTATTTCGTAGAATTAAGGGTTGGCGATGTCGACGTCGTTCAAAATTCCAAGGGGTTCCAAGAAGGCGGTCAAGAATGGGGCCGCAAGAGAGAATCGACAAAAACACCAGGTGAATGAAGAAAAAAAAGCGAAGATGAGATTGAGAAAGGCCCAGGCTATCAAGGAAGAATAATGCTAAGTTGGGCAATCTCCGTTAAAGCGAAGCAATGTGAGGTCGATGTGAGGGGAGGGTTGGTTGTAGAAAGTGACGGTAAGGCAAATCGCAAGCTCGGCGCAGTGTCAGGCTCAGACCCGACCTGGTTGGTTCTTTCCCTGCAGGGCGTCTCAGGTCAGGTTCCGGTAGAATCAGGCACTAAGGCAGGACGGAAGACCCTCAATTCCCTTCGATTTTCGTTTTAGAAGCACGGAAATAAATTAAAATAGTGCAGCAATTAACAACTTGTCTTGCTCTGAAGTCGTCTAAGAGGCTATTTAGCGCCCCAGCCCGCGTAATAAAAAGGCTCGTTTAAAAAGGAGATCGAGAAGCTCGGGCTTTGATCGTCCGGCTGGGCTGGGGGATCCAACGGTGACAAGCTGCTGAAGACAAAATGATGATGTCAATAGCAGAAATTAAGAACAAAGGACCAAAAAAGAAGCAAAATCACAAGCAAATCTTCACCAATTCTTTTTTTATCATCCCGTCACAAACACGCACATACGCAATCTTTTTCTACACAGCCTCTACCAAATATGGTCCCGTCTCTCCCGTCACCCGAAAGTCCCTGTGGAGCTTCGTGCACCCAACAAAGCCCGGGCATGCCCAGCAAGAGATTTACAGGGGAATATCCTGCTGATGGATGGGGAGGCTGGAGACGGGGCGTCGTCGAGTGACGACCAACCACTTGACAACGTTTTAACCGCCGAGAAGCATTCTATCCCCTGGCACAACAGAGAAGCACATCGAAGCCCGGTGTTGAATAAGTCTGAGTACAAGAATCGTGAGGCTTTGTGTGTAGGTAGGTATGCTAAAAATTCACCATGACTCAGGAACACCTCAAACTGCCACGCATCAAATTCCCCATCTTATGACCCATAACCTCACTAATGCTTGGCGGTGCTGCCCAATTCTCAGCCATAAGACCCCGAGGATTATTTAAGCGCGCACATTATCACGAGATCTTCCAGCATCCATTCAGAACGCAACACAACCAACGGCCAAACTGTGAACGACCGTGATAGGCTGCTAGGTTGCCATCGCCTAGATATCACTTGCATATTCTCGAATCCTGGCCTGTTTGATCATGCATCATCTTCATTCATTTTATCGGTCCTAATCTATTCCGACACTCTTCGTCTAAGCCCAGAAACGTAATGAATACATCACATTCGCTCTCTTTTCCCAGTCCATCTTATTCAAAATAAACGCCATTTCCGTTTTCCACTTGCGCTGTTATTTGCAAAAGTATCATAGAGCGAGGGCTTCGTAGCTGGCAGAATAGCTAAGGTATTCATGCTCATACCACAATGCCACTCTTAACCAACCCTAACCCCATGCCGATTGACATGTAGGTAGGTGTAGCTTGCGGGTATCTCACTCGGCTCATTCCCAAGATAATCCGTCAAAAATCATCGTTCACAGGCGGTCGAGCAGACCGTTGCTCTCGAGGAGCAGAACAATTTGGTGCACGATGGAGCGGACGTTCTGCTTCTCAAGGTCGACAACGAGGTCGGGCTTGGCAGGGGCCTCGTAGGGGTCATCGACACCGGTGAAGTTCTTGATCTCGCCCTTGCGAGCGGCAGCGTAGACACCCTTGCGGTCAGTCTTCTCACAGTACTCGAGGGAAGTGGCAACGTGCACCAGGAAGAAGGGACCGGACTTCTCGACGATCTCGCGAGCAGCCTTGCGGGCATCCTCGAAAGGAGCGATAGGGGCAGCAATGACGGCGGCACCAGCCTTGGTCAGCTCGGACGCAACAAAGGCAATGCGTGAGACGTTGAGGTCACGGTCCTTGCGGGTGAAGCCGAGCTCGGGAGAGAGCTCGTGTCGCACAGTCTCACCCAGAAGCATGGATACGGGGCGACCACCACCCTGGTTGAGAGTAGCCTGCAGGGCACGACCAATCTGGTCCTTTCCGCTGTTCTGGTAACCAGTCAGGAAGACAGTGAAGCCCTTCTCGGCGGGGAGGGGGTTCTCCTCGCGCAGGACCTTGACGACCTCGGGGTAGGAGAACCACTCGGGGATCTCCTTGCCGGTTCGGAGACGGTGTCGGAGCTCAGTGCCGGAGATGTTGAGAGTGCGGGTGCCCTCGGGAATCTCGTTTACAGGGAGGTACTCGTCGGAGTCGGGGAGGTAGATCATGGCCTGGAACTCGACCATCTTGATGCCAAGCTCCTCCTGGTATTGCTGGACGAGAACCTGAGCATCATAGGGACCGTAGTGGTCCTTGCCCTCCTTGTTCTTACCAGGACCAGCGTGGTCACGGCCGACAATGAAGTGGGTAGCACCGTGGTTCTTGCGGATAATAGCGTGCCAGAGAGCCTCACGGGGACCACCCATACGCATGGCGAGGGGCAGAAGAGCAAGAGCGGCCATGCCGTTGGGGTACCGGGGCAGAAGAGCCTTGTAGACACGGACACGGGTGAAGTGGTCAATATCACCGGGCTTGGTGAGACCGACAACGGGCTGAATGAGGACGTTGGCCTGCTGAGAGCGGGCGGCGCGGACCGTCAACTCACGGTGAGCACGGTGCATGGGGTTTCGGGTCTGGAAAGCAACGACCTTTTGCCAGCCGAGCTTGTTGAAGTGAGCGCGGAGCTCAGAGGGGGTGACTGGATAACTATTAGTGCCGTACGCATCAGGCGGTATCTGGCGGTATCTGGCATTACTTACATCGGAGGTCGAGGAAGTCGTAGTGCTCAAGACGGTTGATGGCCTCGAGCTTACCACCAATGTAGAACTCCTTGGCGGTGTCGAAGAGGTACTTGACACCAGGGTGAGTGTCATCGTCGCTACCAAAGACCTTCTTGGCCTCGTTGACCCTGGAAAGTAACCACGTTAGCTTCTTACAGCCTGATATGAGCTGAGCTACTGAGACCACCTACTTGTCAGGTTGGTAGACGTCCTCAACAGTCAGGATGGCAAGGTTTCGGTCGTCACGGAAGTCGCTGAGGGTGACGCGCGCACCAGGCTTGATGTTGAGCCGGTCGATGGTAGCCTGGTTAACATCGAGGTTGATGGGCATGGAGAAGAGGGCGCCATCAGCGAGACGGTTGTTCTCAACAACGCTTCAAGGTCCAATTAGCTTACGAAACGATATTATAATGGCTGGGGTTTACTTACCCGTTGTAGTCCTTCTCGGTCATGAAACCTGTAGATCTAGTGGTTAATCGCTGTTCTGTCTCATGATGCAGTTCCTGTCGCAAAATGCCGGGGCCGGAGATGTGGGGGCGGGGCACCGAAGCTCCGCGCGCCATCATCATAGCGGGGGGGAAATGGTAGAGGACAGAATTTTAAGTCAGACGCATACCTTCGAGGGGAGAGAAGCCACCGTTGAGGATCAGCTCAAGATCGCAAAGATGTCGCTCGCTGAGGATAAGAGATGGGAGTTGCTCGGCCTCAGCCTTAAGCTCGGCCTGGCGAGGCAGGTCGCGAGCGAAGAGGTCCTTCAGGACACCACCGTGAGGAGTGTTGGCCATTTTGTTGTGAGGGTTGTGGTGTTTTGGAAAGAAGTATCAGGAACTAAAGCTTAAGGACCGGCTGAATCAAGTCTCGGTGCTTTGTATAGAGGGAGAACCGAAGGCAAAAGCACGCAATCGTGGGGGCAACGATTGCACGGTGTTATTCGGTAGTAGGTAAGGAGGACAGGAGGACAAGAGGACAAGAAGAACGAGAACAACAAGAATGGGCAGAAGGAAAGGAAGTGCTTTGATTTTAAATCATCTACCAGCAGGATACACAAAGATATCTTCTTACGTCCACCCTGTCATGATTAGTCCCCTCTCCCCGTCCCTAGCTCAAACATTATTACTGGGGTTAACTGGATTCACTGGATGGGAGGGGTGTACGATGCAGCGAGTGAGATCAAGCAAGAGTGAGAAAAAATTGCGTGTCCATTGGCAAAACGGACGAAATCGGCCAATGTACCCAATGTCGTCCTCTCAACGGGCCGCCAAACCATCGCATCGACCATGCTCACGGCCCTCACCGTCAGAAAGAGGAAAAAAATAATGGGGTTTTGATTTTAGCTCTTAATGACGTGCTCGGGACTTGAGGCTTATACCTACCGCCGACGACCCTAGAGGCCAATCAGAGTTGACACGACCGGACAAGGCGGCGTTAGGTCGTCGGAGCATCGCTCTCGGGCGGCATTGGACCATCGGAGGGGTCATGATGAGAAAGTTGAGCGATTGCGACGTTCTCCGAGGAGGGTTATCAGGACCACGGCAGTCATGATCTGGACGAAACGGTATAATGTCAGTGGACGACGTGTCCAAGTCAGCCTCGGCTTCGGACTATTCAAAATATGCCATTTGCTGACCATTTGCTGACCATTCACTTCGGGTTCCTGGCATTGGTACCTGGCCAAGATCAAGGACATTCTTCAAGCGCTGCAGCTGCAGTAGGGCCCTCTTTAGCCCCCCATCTCCATTATAACAACCAAGAAGCGAAAGACGGATGTGTTCCATGCGGCATGACCACCCATCCATTCACATATCCCACGTCAGCGCATCCACACCTGCCACCAGCTTGCTGAAAGCAAATCGTAGAACTCGGCGTAGAGCACGCAATGCGATGTACCTTCTCCAGGCTTCAAACCGGTGGCATATCTTGCGTCGAGGCGTCTCAATCTGTCTCCCCCCTGGTCATGGCCATTCTTCACCTTCGTCCTCAGCGGCTTGCCATGGCATATCCTGTCTCCTTTGAATCAAAGTTACTCGGCCCGGTCATATTCCTCCGTACAGGAAGTAGCCTTGCATCTCCAAGCATTGCTGGGGTGGGGGTTCCGCTAACTAAAGAGATGGGCTCCCCGAGTCAATGCGGTTGTCGGGCGATCGCCCGGGAAGTGGTCAGAGAGAAGAAAAAAAGAAGCACGTCCCCAATTTCCCCTCAGTCATGATGAATGAAGGATCTTCTCACCTTAGTAATCGTACAATCCTCTGACGTTGATGCGACGCTTTCTGGTTGCAAAGTCAACATGAAGCCGACGTTGTTAATTCAACGATTGCGATTCATGCACAGAGTACATTGGCCACTTGTATCTTGTCTCCCCCTTCAATTAACTTCTCGGCAAAGCGAGGAAGAGTGATTTTGGCAAGCCCCCCCCCCTGGCGAACTGGGTCGAGTTTAGGCCTTCTGAGGAATTTAGCATATTGTCGAGTTCGTGGTTTGTGCATTGGAATATATATCATCAAGATCGCCCGGAATTGTCAAGCATGTCTGTCGCCGAGTTCTTTGAGCCCAGCCTCTCAATTAAGTTCGCTCAAATCTGGATGTTGTTTACCCTATAATGACCAGTATGGAAGAAATTGCTTCCAGAGCACAGATACGCATTGGCGGTGATGCACACAGTACACCATATGGACGTCTCGAATCGCCAGTTGCGATAGTTATAGACTGATATTGCGGACATCTAGACAACAACATGGCCCATTGAACGAATTGGTCAAATGACCCTAATAGAACGTCCCTTTAGATGCGTTCTTTTTGGAGGAGAACTTCACCCAAGCGTAGGTAGTTCGATGCTAAAGACCATGATCCACTGACCGGTGATGCTGGAAGCGACAGAGTGAGCAGGGAGCTGACAGCCACTATGCGCCGTTTAACGCACCTCATTCTGCGGCATCTTGTCGCCATCTGATGCCAAGGCTCAATCCCACGATCCAACCCCATTTGTACACCCGCATCTAAGGTGTGCTGTATAAAGAAGCCAAGAAATCGTTGTCATGGGGTTCAATCCATGTCGACGGTCTGAAAACTGGTTTTAGCTGAGAATGGGGCCGTCATATACGATAAATAGCATGGAAGACAGTATGCTCCATTGCTGGTACCAATGAATGAGATGTTCGGATACATTTCTGTAATTGTTACCGATAGCATCTGATAGTCCAGACCACAATAGATCGCTGACCATGCCTAACCCCTTCTCGTATCAAACCACACACTGAAGAACTAGAAATGGTTGGCGATGGAACATGCGTACCTAGATAGCGGGCAACAACCGCTAAATTCCTAAAGATCCTGCGGATGCCTGCCAATCATCTTGGCGTCTCTCAATTGCTGTATCCAATTACAAGTCAGGGCGAGCTACTAACAGCAGCCTGACACGTGGAGTGAAGAATTCCCCGCGTCTTGACTTAAGGAAGAGCTGCTACCTAGCCAATGATTGTGCTCAACTCCCTGAGTGTGAGGCTTGGCCTGGCGCGTGAAGCGGTGGGAGGAAACAAGTTTTGTTGGAAACAGTGAAACCTTGATGTCAGATACTCGAGTCGTGCTGTGCAAATACTGTAGGTATGTGTACATTAGAGGTGAATGTTGTGTTGAGACATTGAAAGCGTTTGATCGAGTGTGCTAATAACAAATACTTTCATCCAAATGGTCAACTACGTAATGAAAGACAGGGTTATGTCGTGGTAATAAAAAATACGACCCGAAACCGAAAGGCCCATTTCGCAAATGGAAGGTGAAAAGCAAGGTACTTTCCACGTCAAGGTAGGTACTTCCATTATTAGGTTTGCGAGTCGCGACTGCCTCCTAATTCTGTGATTGGGGAGAACATCCAGGTCCCAGCCTCTAGTTTAATGGTCGCTCTTCTCCGCCGACATCTTCGTCCTGCTCTGAACCCTGAACTTATCGACTGTACACAATTTCACTCGATATATCGCGAATTTACTATCATCATCCCTCTCATCGCACAAATCCCCCCCTAATCAAACTAGAGCCCCTGCAGCTGCCATCCCGTCAACCTTAAATTCTCAAGGTTCCATGTTTGCCGATCTTTAGTGGCTTCTCCCGACCGCTGCGCCACGGTGTCTCTGGGTGGTTACACCTACGTCAAACAAACACGAGATTTTGCATTGGCACAAAGAACACCAAGACTTAATCTCCTTTGGCTTGTATTTTTCTCATTCCTCTTCTTTGACCAACCGCTCTGTGATTCACGATCGATACAGCATCGCTTGAGCTTTGCTGCGACCCGTCTCTGCCGAAATTACCGCTAGTCAAGTGGAAAACGAGTCTCCTCCCCCGATATTATCCCTGAGAAGGAAGCCCCAGAACCTTCATGTCCGTGTCGGCCGTTTTCTCAACCCCGGATTCTCCAACCTCATCCTACACCATCATCGTCTGTCCAGAATAGCATCTTTCTCTTAAAAAGAGACGTCCATATCTTGCAGAACAGAACGTGCCTTGGCGGGCTCGCCCGCATCCCGCTCTTGCGACCTCTTATCACCCTGCCTCCAGTCGAAATGCTCGCGACTCGAAGACCCTTTGCGGCCCTGTTCTGCCTCTTTTCAGCCTTGAGCGTTATTCCGACCGTACGGGCTCAAGACAAAGTCTATATCAATGGGACCGACCAAAATGGAGTCTTTCACGATCGCCTCGACGTTAGCCGAACTCCCTCACTGTATACTGGCGATTTTGACGACTGTTTGAGCGATGGAAGTCTGTTCAACGTTACCGGTTTCGATACAGCTTATTACGCTGATAATCTTACCGTGTCATTCCATTTGTATGGGAGCTCTAACATTCGCCGGGAGAATGTCATGTGTAAGTCTTGACAGCTTGTTTCGTACCTAGCTAGATCATCTAATCAAATTCTAGTGCACCTTTCCATCGAAGTATACGGGGAAGAACGATTCAACAAAACTTATGATCCGTGCGCAGCCAACGTTACCAGCCTTTGTCCCCTCAACTCAGGTGAACCCATCGAGGCATACATCATTACAACAATCTCAGCCGATGACATTGCTGGTATTCCGTCCATTGCGAAGAACATTCCCGATCTCGAAGGGTATTCCCGCCTACGAATATTCGCCAACTCGACACAGACAGAAATTGGATGCTTCCAGGCTACCATGAGCAATGGCCAAAGTTTCGCGCAGCCCGAGTCTGTAGGAACGGTGCTGGGAATATTTACTATGCTTGCCGTCTTGGCCTCATTTGCGACTACCATCTACGGCCTGCAAATTCCACATATGAGGATGCATTACGCCCACTCGTTCTCGATTCTGGTCATCTTTGAAACCTTTCAGTCAATCTTCTTCTCGGGAGCTTTGTCTGTCAACTGGCCTGCCCTGCTTCCTGCCTGGTGGAGTAATTTTGCCTGGACTGCTGGCATGTTTGCAAGCGACAACATGATCGACGCCGTCAGTTCCTTTGCTGGCGTCTCCGGAAACGCCAGTCAAGTTGGTTCCGCGGGATCGATCCCCATCAACAACGGAGGTGGCCTTGCACAGCAGATATTTGGCAGAAATATTAAAAGCCGGGCCATTCTCCAGATGGACGATGTTCTTCACTCGCTTACTCGGCGGAACCAGGTCAACACAAACAATCCATATGATTACAGTTGGGCTGGAGGACCTCGCGATCCTGGCATGCCACTCCCGGGCGACTACTCTGGCTTCGCAGGTACACTGTCTTTAGCTGGGATCCCCCGAAACGACGCATTCATCATTGGTCTTATATGGTTGCTCGTTCTTCTTACAGGTGTGGCTCTATTTGTGGGGGCCTTCAAAATCCTACTTGATTTGTGCACCAAGTTGAAATTGATCAAAACTGATGGCTTCGACTTCTTCCGCTCTCATTGGCTTGGATATCTGGTTGTGGGCTTGCTTCGGACTCTCTTCATTGCTTTCTTCACTATGATGACACTGACCATGTTCCAATTCTCGATCAGCGGCCCTGCAGGTCCGACAGCAATTGCTGCCGTCGTTTTCATCATGTTTATTGGATTTGCTGGCCTCGCAGCGTACGCTTGCTCAACGAGGTTGCGCGAGGGCAAATATGACGTGGTATCCGATTCTCTTCGCTTCGAACAAGGGAAACTCTTCAAGAAAGTGCCATTTATCGCGACAACGCTTGAAAGCTCTATTGGTGAGGAGGAACAGGCGCATAAACCCCGTCTCTTTGGCAGCCTGCCAATCCGCCGTATCAAGTTCACCGACAAAGACCCTGATCGACCGAACGTCCACCAAGATGTTCCTTATATCAAGCGCTTTGGGTGGCTTTCGGCACGATATCGGCGCGCTCGATGGTGGTTCTTTGCGGTTTACCTAGCTTACCAGTTTGTTCGGGCCTGCTTTATTGGCGGAGGCCGAGCGAATCCCTTGGCCCAAGTCTATGGCCTCTTCATTTTCGAAGTCATTGCTCTGTTGGTCATCATCAAACTAAAGCCTTTTGAGGGGTCACGCAACACGACGGCGGCGATTTGGTTGCTCTCTATATCCAAGATCATCACCACCGGCCTGTCCATTGCATTCCTACCATCTCTGAACTTGAGCCGCGTTGCTGCAACGGTTGTCGGCATGATTATTCTCGTGGTGCAGTGCTTCCTCGCTGTGGCCATTTTGGTCCTGATTGTTTTGGGCATGATATCGACGTGGATGTCCCTTTCGCGTAATCGCGAGGAATTTCCTGAAAAGCTCGATGACTTACGTGTGCGATATTTCGAACATATGGAGGACCGAGCAGGCACCGCAGCTCCCAAGGAAGATGGTGTCGATGAGCTGGCGGAGTTGTCCAAGTCCATATTCAGCGTTAGCAATGTGCGGCGCGCCAACAACGACAATGCTTTCCCCAAACTTGAAGGATCAGGCGTCACTGTCCCATCTCATCCGGCGCATCCGCTTAACCGACGTGGCAGGGCAAACAGTGCCGGGTCTCGCTACTCGGTTAATAGTCTACCTCGATCGGGACGCACCCACCGCGCCTCATGGAGTTCCAAAGACTTTGCAGAGTGGGATGCCGACATGAACAGAGGGGATACATCTCGGATCAGTCGCATGCGTAGTAGTTCTTTGCGTGTACAAGCATCGAGGTACTCTATCAGCCGGCCTCCAATGACACCGACCCGGGAATCAGCAGAGTTTCCGCGAATCAGCATCAGTACCATGAATTCGGGGGATAAAGATGCGACCGTCCAAGATAAAATTGAGGAGAATACAACCACACCTAAGAGAAGGAAGAGAGCTGTCAGCTGGGCAGATCAGAGCTCGATATGTGAGGAGCCATCCACCGAGACTCAGAAAGGGGACGAGAAGAAGTTGGAGAAGATCGACTCGACTGGCGGTCGAGATGAAGAGGCTAAGCCAAAGTCGGAGCAATAACCACTGTCCCTTGACTTTGGAGATTCTGGATATGCCGCCCAAGACATCTGGACTTTTATTACGACCCTAACGTTTTTTCAGTTATTCAGATTCCCCATTTGCCCCAGTCAGCAAGCATCAGCTAGTGGGGTATTGAGACTATGCATTTTTGTAAATACCGAGCATGTTGCTGTCTCCCTGCCGGGTCAGGAAGCGGTTTGCGATTTCGTTTCGTTAAAGTACAGTACATTGGGATGCGACACGAACACATAAGACTATAGAAGATCTGGTCGGTAACGATGCATGGAGTTTCATACTTGGGAACCTCAAATTGGGAACAAACATATAGATATTTAATTGAATCGCTTTGATGATACAAACACATAAGAGCCTTGTGCTGTGCTGGTCAGCCTGGTAGACAGATGTCAAGCCAGGCTGTTGACGATCCCTCCTATGATGGTAAATATCAAGTGCTGCCTGCGGTGCACAAGCTTTGATGGCCAAGTAGCTAGCGGAAGAGGGCGCGTTGCACCATCATCTCAATGTCTTAACGCACGATAGATTGCCTAATAATAAACTAGACATTGGATGCTCTGGGCATCTTTTCCCTCTGCTCGAGTTAGCTTCTGATCACGATCCATACTTATTAGATGCTCAGCGTCTCCCTTGGCGTAATGAATCGGACTTTCCGAGGGTTGCACGTCCTTAAGCCTCCCGTTGACAAGATATTCACAACATTCTATCTTTAGGACATGGTCTAAAGCCTGCCTTGATACCATGCTCTATTCACCAGGCTGTTAAATCACCACGATGTGTTGATATGGGTATTCGTTGAGCAAACAGCACTTTTAATCTGATGTTTTGCTTGAATAGAAAGCCATTCTTTTGATATATAATCCTTTGTTTCGATCGTTCTTTCCGCTGCAAACGCGGTGTTTTTCTGGTCGAGTTGTGACCCAAAAGGCCTCCTCGATGAAGCCGTTTGGTTCTATTGTCAACGCAGCTGGTTCCTTCTTTACATGCCCATTTTTCTTCAAGACCATCACGACAGAGAGATTTCCTTCCTTCAACTTGATTATATCTCTTCATCTTTTCCCAAAAACACAGCTTTCGATACATCTTTCTTTCACTTTTCTATACAACATGCCCACTGAGGAGGAAAAGCGCGAGGACGTCCGTCGCATGACGAAGAGCCTCACCAACCAGACCACCATCGAGACCCTCTCGCGAGCTGGTATGATGGCCAAGAACAAGCGAGAGAACTCCAAGGCCCATCGCGAGGCGGCCAGAGCTAGAGCTGCCGCCGCTGAAGCTGAAGCCGAGGCCGAGACCAAGAAGACCAAGGAGACCAAGGAAACCGACGCCAGCGACTACGATGACAAGGGGAAGAAGAAGGAGGTCGACAAGGATCCTGAGCCTGACAAGAACGAGATCTAACCCTTCACCTTCTGAGAATGAGAAACTCTCCATCTGAACCTTTTGAACTTGGACTTGACTCTTCTTGAGGTAAGACAGGCATCGCTTACTTAAACCTACTTCCGTGACAGAGAGGCTAACAAGGTGATAGATGTTGTTACCAGCTGTAGAAGAACGACGACAGATCGAAGAAGACAAAGAAAAGACACAATCGGACATGGACCGCGAGTGTCCCTCTCAAAGGACGAACGGAACTGGGAAGAAAGACAATAATACCAAGCGAGGATCGGGTATATACTGAGACTTTGAGAGGTGGTCATTCATCAACTACTCGGAACCAGGGTTTTACTAGGCATGATTTCAGCACGCCTGTCTTTTTGGCATTGACGGTTGCGATAGCAATGGGGAAGCGGATAGGCACCGTCAATCAATCAATCTACTGAGTAATGAAAGCTGTAGTATAAGACTTACACATCCTCACGTAAAAACTGGTAGGCTGTTGTGAAAAGGGGACATCCATGTACTGGGTGCATTAGCGTGAGACTTCAGCCCAGCACATACGGACCTAAGAGATCCGTTTTTGCCTCAACAACTGTCGTCAGATCATGGCGTATCAAATGTAATCAGATCATGGGACTTGAGGTAAACCCGGTTTCCGAATATTCGGGGCAGGCAAGTCATGTTGAAGCGTGGCGATGTGTGACTGTTGTTGATGGCTGCAGCAAGATCATTAACAGCACCACTAATGGGCCCGATCTGTCTCATCCAAGAAAAGAACCTGTCAAGTCAAACGCCCTGTTGTCCTCTATTTTGTCTCTCCCACACATACATCCGTTTGCACTTGCATATGCGCTTCCATGCTGTATCCCATCTCACCGGTCTGGGGCCAGTCTGCAGCCGTGGGTGCAAACGCAACTATCCGGCAGACACACTGTATAGTTGTTCGAGTACCGACAGGGAAAACCAGTAAAGGGGAGTATAGTATATTGTATGCTAAGTCCCGTCGATTATATGAATGAATGGTCAGGGGTCTCATCGCAGACCAACCGTATCCTGCCATGTACACGACTTGGCAGGCTTGAACCGAACTTCTGTTGTACCTGAGACATCAAAGCAGTCGTTTGGCTTTTGCTCAGACATGCCGTGTTCTATCAGGCCGATCGGTAATAACCCTAAGTTTGAGACCCCGAGTCAAGACTCAAACATCCAAGACCCTGGCAGGGGTGTAGGTTCTGCAGAATGCAAGATCAAGACATTCAGCTCAAGACTGTGTGATATGATCCCGCCCAACACCTTCATCTCATCGATCTTACGATCTCAGCCTCAGATTGCAAGCGTTGTAGGTTGACATGTCATGCAATTTCATGCTTGCACTGAGATCTGCGCGGCATTGAACCAAGTCATCCGAAGATGACTTGTCAAAGTGTGGACCAATCGAGACATCGGATTTTCTTGATGCACTCAAGACAAGTCCACTTAAATTGCGATCTCTTTTCTCCGAGCCTGTGGTCCCCGTCTTGGCAGTAACCTGTCCCTCGACGACTCATCGTTGTGGCTGCAGCTCGATCGGGAAGCCCAACGCTGACAACTAGGTATGGCCAAGGAAGATCCAGAGTGACCGGAGTGCTCCGGGTCAGTCCATCGTTAACTGGTTCTTGCTGCAGCTCATGGGAGATTGCTTGTAAGACCAAGATGCAGTTTGCATGTAGCATACCTCTTCTCTCTTCTCTTTCTGTAATCCGACAGAAATCGGAGGGATTTGGGCCGCCTGCATCTACCCGTAGTGCCCTGCAGCTTGAGGAATGGGGAATCCCAGCCGTGAAGTGTCTGTATCACTCACCATCTGTGCTTTTCACCCAGACTGCTGCTGTAGGCTGTAGCACGTTTGACCACAAGGACTGTACCGTAGTTTATCTCTGAGCCAAGTCCGACAAGATGCTGTAGCCGTTTGCCCTTTCGGCCTAGTCATGCCCGTGGAAAAAGCAAAGCTCCTCAGTCTTATAGGGGGCATAAGGCTCGCAAAAGAAAGTATGCTCATCCACGGTGAGATCGACATAACCCACCTAAAAGCCGAGAGTGACGACATGTTTGCTTCTGCCCAGCCTGTGCCGCATCACGCTCATCGCAACCCGAACCACGTCGGGAAGAACAGAGTGCACATTCAAGTGGCAGGACAAAGTGGCGCCGCCATCTCGAACGTTTATGTCTATCGACAGCAACACTACTGCTACTTCCCGTAAGAATGGAAAGGTGCCCTGCAATACAAACCGCCTTTTGGCGTAGAGCGGTGGACGTTTCAAGCTGAGACTCGAGACAGCAGATGCAAGATAAATCTAGGGCTGTTTTTTTGTTTGCTCGACATCTGCTTCTGTAGGGAAGGATCCCTTGAGTAAAGGGAGTCAAGAGGAACGCTGAAGGGTGGACTGATATTTTCATACATCTCGTCCCCAAGCGTATAGATTCTTCTTTTTGTACGACGTCCGCAGCTCTACTTTCCTGACAAGAAAACCTGTTCTCTGTCAGTTGCATACCAAGGCCCCATGAGCACACAATTCTCTGCACCTTAACATACCTTGTTGTACTTGTCATCGAACCCTTACCACCCACGCTCTACGTGTACCCAGCCGAACTGACTGTCTTCTTCGAATCACCAACACCGAGCGTCGCTGAAGAGGACAAGAAAAATGCCACACCATCAGTTTCGTCTGATCTTCGAGTATCCTCATCTGGGCCAGGACATGGTCTCTGAGTCTCCTCCGAATCTCAATGCCGCTAGGGACCCCGGACCCGGCCCCACCTTCGGCCCGGACCCGGAAGCTTATCCATATGATGCCGTTTCGGATACCGACACAGACGACGAGGAGGCTTCCGAAGATGACCAGCAATATGCCGGAAACGGCGATACCGGCGTTGCGGATCCTGCTTGGCATCCACATGCCCTCTACTTCCTGGCCAAAATCCCTCAAAGTGATGCAGACTGGTCCCGCTACCTATCCCGCAACGGCGACGTTCGCTCCTTGTGTCATCGTCTCAAGATACCTTTGCTATACCCGGGCTTTCAAGCTCATCTTAACTGGTCGCGTCTCTTTGATGAGTGTACCTGGCATCTCGGTCGGGCTGGCAATGACCCTCCTCTTGCTTCTCTCTTCTCCCTCATATTTGTTGCAGCGTGCCATGTTGCGCTTGTTGATGGCTGTCCACGCGAGACGGTGCTAGAGGGACTGAGGGCTTGTGTAAGGCAATGTGGTGTTTTAGAGGATGAGTTGACAGACCCCATGCTGGACAGAGTAAGGGAAGGAGTCATCACAGGAATTGGGATATTGAGGGAGTATACGAGAGTGGTAGGCTGTCGAGCAAACGAGATTCCGTTGCATGGTAAGCCGAGGAGAACCCCGACATTCTCAACATCAAAAGACTTGTTTCTAATAACTCCCCAGCACAGAATTGTCTCGAGCTATTTCAGCGCAGCAACCCCGACTGCGTATCCTTCATCAAGAACCGCATTCCCTCGGCATACCGGCCGACAACTCCCCTCCAGTCCGAATGCTTGGAAATACCAGCTCTGGTATACGACCTGCTTGGGGGGCGGCACTCCAAGTGGGAGTAGGGTCTGTCCGTACCCTCACTGACTTTGGTCTTGCCACTGACGAGCGTTGATAGGTACCGCACTATCTGCCAGATCTTGTGCCCTGAAGGAGATGGTGATACACTCGTGTATGGCAACGTTGATATGGTCGATGTGATGGAGTTTGACGAATATGAAGATGAAGACTAGGATGAAGAGGATGGGGATGTTATTACAAACTTGGTGTGTGTCGTCAGCATTGCCAACGACCAATAAAAGTCATGCTCGTAGATACGATGTAGATGAGAATGAATAAATCTCTCGTTGTCAGCCCAATATGCATGCGCCGATGCCAGTCCTTGTTATGTACCCTTTCACCAAACACGATACTCCTGACGAGGTGCTGTTCGAAAAAGGATGTAGATGAATCGAACACTCCCATTTCCTCGGAACTGAAGCCCCATCTCATTAAGGTGAATGACCATCCCTGGATCCCAATCAATAGAGATGACCTTGTTGCTCCCTCTTGGTAGTAGATCGACCTGGGCCTTGCCGTTGCTCAGAGGCATAAGCAACGCCGTGTGGTCTTGCGTCGGCCAAAGCGCGCAGCCTTTCTGCAATCGGAAGGCTTCAGGTCGAAAGCGTGGTTTGTCGAGATCTTTGATGACAAGGCCACAGCCAGTAGCCCAACTCTCGAGAGCCCCAGTCTATGACACTACATTAAACAGAATCCAGCTGCGGCGAAAAAGACTTGAACGTACCATACCCCGTACGACGGCATTGCTGAGCGCTCGGCAGGGTGAGGTCAGGCCATAAGACCCCAATTTCGATTGCTTCTCTCCTGGTGTTAAGGTGAGAACCTCGATGATGGCATCCTCTTGGAGCGCCTTGATCTCGTCGTCAAAGCGGAAGATGGCGTACCAAGCCTCCTGTGCCATGGCCTCGGGACGTACCGTGAAACGGATGTAAGGAAACGCAAATGTGGCGACAGAGACCAGCCTTAATCGTGGCGAGTGAGATTTCGTAACACGACACCAAGGCTCTGGAAAATGTGGGGGAATGGGCCGTGATCTTATGTCTATATGTGATGAGAAAGACGCGAAGCTCAGTCGACCAAATCTGCGAGCACTCAGTTACTGAGTATGGGACAGAAGCTGTAGTTTGCTTCTACATGGATATTAACGACTCATAAACCACCAAGCGCCAGTGCCCCGGGGGCGAGCCCGGTCCGTATACCGGCCACATACTGTGCATCGAGCCCGAAGCGTATCCTTCGATAAGCATTGCATTACATTGCATTAGCCCATCGTTTGTCTATTTCACGCTCCGGCAGCTCGGACCCTTGTGCCGCAGCCAAAGATATCTCTTGGGCTCAGTAAGAGTGAAGGAGAAGGTGTCCTTTAGGTAACGGGTGCTTGCAGAAAAACAATTCTAACGTCGACTGATAGAAAATCATAAATGTAGGAAGGGATTCCTCTTGCTATGATTCGCTCAAGGGCGCGACGGGGGGGTATAGAGATGTTTGCTCAGATCCTGGCTCATAAATGCATGGGCGCTGATCAGCGACGAGCGAGCTGCGCGTAACCGTTGTGCATGGGCTAGACTCAAATCTCAGGATAAGAATGAGGGGAGATGCATGCTCAGTTCCAGGCTGAGAATGCCAAGTCAGACAACTAAGCTGTTCCGTTCCTGTGGCACCACTCCCACCCATGCTGGTGAGCAAGCAATGCCCCGAAAATGCAACGGCTTATTGCAAACTTTCATGCATAACCCTGGGCTGCGAAGCCAAAGAGTCCAACTACAGCTGAGGGATTGAAGAGCAAATGACGACCGCAAAATGACAGCTCGCTTTTTGATTGCTTGGCCAAGTTTCCCGTGCTCAAGATTCCTCAGAGCCTGGATTCCACGTCTGGAGGCGGCTGCAGCGTCCATGCATGCATGAGCAAACGGAACCGTCACATTTCCGAGTCAATGCAGCCAGAACCCCCAGGATGTATGACGGGAGCATTTTTGTGCGAAAAGAGACGACAAAGCAGCGATATTATATTGTCAACCTCGGCATCGCAACGGTCACACGGCTGTTGGTAGTTGTGGCGAATGGAGGCGTGGACCGGGGCACCCTTCAATTGCCCAGCATCCTTTGGGTACAACCTCGATGCCGTGAAGATAGCAGGGTATCGCCTATATTCTTCAAGCGGCGCTCTTATGACGTGCGGTAAAGAGAATCGTTGGTGCATATACTCATTCAGCTCAACCAGTCACGGTGATGAGCAAGTTCCGAATGGCGATCCTCAGTGACCTCTAGGGGACGACTTGAGTAGCTTGACAACATTGCTGTAATAGCCAGCCACGCCTCCATACTTTTGTAGCACTCCCTGTATATCGACCTCTTCCAATCTTCTTGTGTTTTTTCGGCCAACCAAGCCTGTGTTCCTGGTACTTGGGATTCTTAACATCTCCGTCTCGACATCCCATCCGCAATCCTCTGCAATTTGAGTAACCCAGTCGACCAGCGATGCAAACATACTCTTTGACTTGGTCCTGTCGCGTGGCGGAGGGGCTCGCCAGCGGTCACCTGTGAGGTTGTGGCTGCAACAAGGGATCATAATAAAGGGGCACTGCGAGATAGCAGCAAGTATAGGCGTCCAAGGTGTGAGTTCGTCGGCGTGGTTGGAGATTATGAATGTGCCTCGAGGGAAAACACCGTCGTGGATGTCTTCAGAACTGGTTGTTCTTGTTTCTTCACCGTCTTGTCCCCTTGGGATTACTGAGGGTAGTAGAAGCAGTTGTTGAAGGGATTTTCCAGAAGGCGAGTGTGAACATGATCCGTTATACTGAGACCATGACTTGCGTTCGCGAGCGTCAAAGCCCCAACCATTATATCCTTCCATTCTCAGAATATGCACCAACAACCCATTTCCACAGCCAATATCCACAAAGCCAGGAAAGTCCACGTCCTTGTACATGTCCCTCCATAGCTCGATAAGGAATGCTGCAATTCCCAGGTCTTCAAATACATGCTTCGTGGGATCGGTAGTCTCAAGCCAGGACTGGGCAAGCGACCTAGCGTATTTGTTCTTGAGGTCGGAGTACTTGTCCTGGAAGCTCTCTCTGGGGACGACAACATCATGGTGAACCCTTTTGGTGTAGCCGGCAGCCGTGCTGTGTCCATGTTTGTGGATGGTTTGAAGTAGATGATAGGCAATTCTCCCGAGTTTGACTTGATCAACCTCCTCAGCACCTGATTCTCCATCGAATAGCAGGAAGTGAACAGAAATGTTGCCTGTGTTTGTAGCAATGTCCCATTCGTGAAGTTGACTGATACCCCTGACCTTTGGGTGATAAAAGGGCATCTCTGCAGCGGAGGAGGCATGAGGTATGTACACCACAAGAGACTTCACTAGAGCAACCTCGCCATCAGACTCTTGGTTTTCCAGGCTTCCAGAAGATTGATAAAATGAGCATGTTTGGTCTAACGGAGCATCTCGAAGTGTGTTGCGAGGTATCAATCGGCGTACTATTGTCCTCTGACGGCTGAACCCTTGGAATTGGATAGGGGGGCAATACTTGGTGACGCCGGAAGCTTCTGGGACTGGATTCTGACTGTCGTCATCGAATAATACATCTGCACGAAAGAGCCACTTTGAGTTGAGGTTCGGGTTCTTGACAAGATTAAGCATAATCTTGTCAAAGTGTTGAGTCTCGAATGTGCATGTGTGGCGGCACATGGGTACCCAGCCAACTTGGCCGTCATGTTCGCGGAGGACGGGCGGCGATCCCGGGGGAAGCTCCTCAGGTTCAAAAGGGAGTTTCCTTCGGTTCTCCATTGTCATTCTACGACAGTCGGAACCGGAAATTGTACCGAAAAATCCGGAAATGCAGGTTGAGTGTGATTGTTGATGCGAGGGCTAAAAGTGGTATGTACAGTAAGACACTGCACTGCCATGGAATCACGCGGCAGCAGATGAACCCTGTGATAGGCTAGCCTGATCTGGATTTGAGAGCACTTGGAGGATATTAAACGGAGATGTTGCGGTACGATCCGATGCGAGTGCTGTACTTTGGCGTCGTGAAAAGCATCCAGTACCCAGGCTCTCTTGATAGAGAATCTCGGCTCTGAGAAGCGAAGTGGGCCCATATGAGATCACAAGAAATAACCGCTGTCGAGCTAATGTTTCTTAAATATTATGACTGAAATTTAAATTCAAGGAATATGAAAGAAATAGCATGATACACTTTTAGTTTTACTTATTTAAAGAATCTTCATGTACTATTGTTTTCTTATAAGCATTTTAGAGATTTTATTATCAGTTTTATACTAGTAAATTTGGTGAGAAATCAGAGTGATGGCTATTTTAATAAACCCCCACTAGGTGGGATGGTCTGATTCAGGGTCCAGGTACTGGGCCAAACAACCGCCAACTGACGAAGTGGACAAACATGTGCTCATAAATCAGGGACAAGATGGAGCTAAGAAGCACCGATTTCTGTGGAAGCGAGCTGCAGAGGCGGGCCGTTGACTAGGGCTCACCCCTGGGCCTGGGGACGGAATCAGGCAACTTCAGATCCAAGGTCAATGGATTAGTACTAAGCGAAGCCATCATAATACTGCAACGGTTCACCCTTGGCGACATTGGTGAGGTTAAAGTGCCGAGTTGGCGTCTGTTATTGTTTGGTTTTAATCTTGCTCTTACGCAGGGCTGTTAATAGTAAGAAGTGATATTGTGTTCTGTTGTCGATATTTACCCTAAACTTTCCAAACACTTGTGGCATCACAATGCTAGGTACCATGGAAAGGGCAAATGTCGCTGGACTGAGGTATGACGGACACTGTTCTGCACACCTAAGCAAACATTGCTAAGCGCCCAAGTAAGACTACCAGAATTAAATCGGCTTTCTGCACTGAACGGGCTTGCCGGAAGCGCAATGACTGGTGGCTAATTCAAGGGACCATCCATGGTTGCACAGTATATCTTACATACCAACATGAGTAAAATAGCAAGGTTGGTTGGTGCATGGGCATTTCGAATTTTATATTATTGTGTTATATTTCGATACCCGGCTAGGAAGGACGAAGAGAAGGGTGCCTGATCCATTGATAAGTACTTTGTGGTCGCTGTAACTCGTAGACACCAGCATGCATGCATACACTCGCTTCTCCAAGTGAGCCTCAAATTCATTGGATTGCGCCGCCCAAGGTTAAAGCCGACCGCTCTGCAAATGCCCCAGTCAAAGCCCCATTCATGGACGGCAGTCGACGCCCACCGAAAGCATCTCGCAAAGGCTTGCTGCCTGATCTGTCAGGCTGGAATTGGTGGGCCGTGCTCCCTCCCGCCAAAGCCTCCCTAAACCTCAAGCCCACTCCCTTACTCATCTTTGCCCCTCCCCTTTACCAGACTCAGACTCTCTTTCTTCTCCCTACAACGTCACCAACACAAATACCCGCAACTCCCCAAGACTTTTGCACCTCGTCGCAAAACATCTCCATCGCTTCTTGAAGCTTTTAACGTCGCACACCAACACTCGACATCTACACAGCGAGGCGCTATCTTAGCCAGCGGTCGCTGAAAACACTCTCAACCCTCCTACAAAACCCATTTCCCAAGGTCACCCCAGTACCTCCGAGTTTATGTCCATCGAAAATCTCAAGACCTACGGTGAGTCCCCTTGCTTGCACCGAGTCTGGGCCTCGCCCACGCGAATCACATCCATCTCCAACTGCCGCGTCCTGTCATCTTGTACCTGCATTTGTTGCAGCCGAGCCACATGCCAAATCCCCACCCAACCCCCGTATCTCGAACAACTCCAAGACAAATCTTACGGAATATCATAGCTAACTGTTGCGACTACCAGACCCCTTCGCCGAAGCCGACGAGGACACCGGAGAAACCAAGCAGACGCAGAATTACATCCATATACGCATTCAGCGTAAGTTGCCATTTGTCAAGCCACCCCAGCCACTCTGAGAATCGCATCACGTTGCAACCTCACGTGAGATTGCACTGTGATCGCGTGAATCAAGGTCGCATGCGGCTTTTTGAAAACAACGTCATCGTCGCGTACACTGCTAACACTTTTCCAGAGCGTAATGGCCGTAAGACTTTGACCACTGTTCAGGGTCTCCCCAAGAAGTTTGACCAGAAGAAGATTCTCAAGGTCATCAAGAAGAAGTTTGGTAAGTGCCTCGTGCGCCACGGCCTCAACTATCAAACTGACATGAGCTAGCCTGCAATGGCACCATCGTCAACGACTCCGAGATGGGAGAGGTGATCCAGCTCCAGGGTGATCAGCGCAAAGATGTTCAGGAATTTCTCATCGACAAGAAGGAAGGCCTCGAGCTAGATGCCAAGACCATTAAGGTCCACGGTTTCTAAAGCTCTGCATGCCCCGTCGTCCTGTCAGTCGCCGTTCCCGGGCGTCTTGACGTAGAGGGACAGGGACGCATGGCCTCTCCGGCTTGTGCCTTTTCCGGGCGTGTTCTCTTGCTCTTGCAACGAACACACCGAGGCTCGGCTCCGATTACTCTAGGACGACGGGCATCCACTCAGGGCGAGTTGACTCCTGGTGGCTTTTTGGAAGAGTATTCTTTGCTGCACGTTTTGCAGCGGGTGGGTGAGAGTTTCATAGCATCTACCTCGCTCACGTGCAGAAGGACGAGATTACGGGCAAAGCAACTGTTTATCAAACATGGCTTGTCAGTCGCTCGTTAGTCAGATATGTCTACATGGGCAAGCCCCGCAGTAGTCTCAGAAATACAATGTCGATTCCGAATTCGGACGTGTTTTAATTTGATGTGAACTGAATGCAGTTTTGATGTAATTTCATGTAAGCCGAACTTTTCGAGGCACGGCCAACTCGGTCGTGTTGGATGAGTGGTACTGCCCGTAAACCTTCACCATAGAGTACAACATGGTTACTAGGGAGGAGTGGTTGCAGTTACAAAATCAATAATATTGGCGGATGCAAACAGCCCTAACATGGGCGGGATATCAGAGTTGAAAGAAACAGACGGGAATCGCTGACAGTAAATCCATGAAAACACCAGCCGCTGGCATGCTCCCGACATTCAACACCTTGCAAACAGAAGAAGGCATCAGCCACAAACGCTGAGACACAGTTGGCACGAGCTGTGCTACAAGTCGTCGTGCTGCTCAACGCTGCCCCTAACCTGAGCAACAACACGCGATGCCTCGTCCCAAGCACGTCGGCCAGAGGCTAGAAAGGGCATCTGGGGGTAGTCGGGGGTATACAGGTGCATGTGCGCCAACAGTGTCACCATACTAAAGAAGCTGGCTATGGAGAAGACGTTGATGGACGTTGACGTCTCCTTGCGGATGTTGATCTTTTGGTGGGTGATGTGGTACATAACGGTGAGGGTCTGCGGCGCAGTCAGTCAGTTATTGCGGTGAGCGCACAAGGTGTCGCGTGTGCGGGGGAGACGTACGGTGGCTATACCGATCCAGCCTGGGAGGAGAAGACGAGGGTCTTGGAAGCCGCCTGCGAGGGAGAGGACGCCTGCTGTGAGATAGGCATTGCAGGCGTTGATTGTGAGAAGCCTGACCATTGTCGCTTGAGGAGTGTAATTGATGAGCCTACGAATTGGTTAGTATATTGTCTTGCTGCAAGACCAGCTAGGACGCACCATCTGGACATTAGACAATCTGTAAAGAAGAATGATAGATATCCCGAAGCAAAACACTAGCAGACGTCCATTGTATCAGCACAGCTCTTTATTAAACCCAGTCTCTCAGCACTTGATCGTGATGTTTCCCAACTCACCCATATAGTTGCAAGCCCCGTCTCAGTCAGGGCGTACCGCGCATCTGCCT
The DNA here is from genome assembly GCA_013623665.1 of Fusarium sublunatum. NCBI lineage: Eukaryota > Fungi > Ascomycota > Sordariomycetes > Hypocreales > Nectriaceae > Fusarium > Fusarium sublunatum. Next base: position 62,971 of record JABFFF010000173.1, read on the forward strand.
CGACACTCATGGCCACCGATCCTCCTGTCGTCGAGGGCACAACAACGACGAGCTCCGGTCCCGGCAGGACACGCAGCAGCAGCTGAAGCGCAGAGGGCAAACCCCACCAAAGCGCTGGCAGGATGGAGACAAGCCGTAGGGCAAAGAGCCATGGATGCCACGGTGTAGGAACATTGAGGACGACGGCGACACGGGGCTGTAGGAGAGAAGGATGCACGGGAGCGTCGATATCCGGGGGAGCTGTCGTCGTCGTTGGCGGCGGCGGAGGAGATTGGATCGAATTCGAAGTCACGGGCACAAGAGGTTGTGGAGGTAAAGGAAGATGGCCCGTCGAAGAGCCCCGACGAACGGGGGGAGGGTTGGCCATCTCACCTCTACCGTTCAGGCCATCTGAAGCAATTGGGAGATAGGATTCACAGATGGATTGGACAGGTTGGTTTAAGTGGTAAATTGGAAGATGAAGAGGGGAAGGAAATTGTCTGGACGCGAGGGGGTTAGGTAGGGTAGCTGTTGGTGATGGCGTCAAAGGAGGAGGACGAACTGCTCACTCAGACGAAGCGACAGGGGTCGTGGGGGGAAGGTGGACCTTTTCAACGTGGCTAGTGGGCGCCGTGTGGCGGGATCACACCCGTGGGTTAGGGTTGAAGAGGGGTTATGTAAAGAAAGTATGGGTATCAATCAGATTGGCATGATAAGGACGGGAGGGTCAGTTGGTGAGTATAAATATTGTCTCATGGAAATATCAGCCCAATGGCGAGCCGATTATCAAATACATGCATGGAGATGAGAAATTCCACTTCATCATTTTGACCCGTGCCTGCTAAATTGATACTCATACTCTGGAACCGATATACATCTCGAAGCTCACACGTGTAACAGCAAAACAACACGATGTAAGACAAAAATTAATTACAGATTATAATACGCGACATCTCAACGTATACTAACTTCCGACTCATTGCCAACCCTTTGCTTTGAGCGCTTCGGAGGCGTGTTGTTGCTACTTCGAGCAGCATCGGCTGAGATACTTTCAAGATGTGAACGCTTCTTGCTTTCGTTTCGTTGCAACCTGCCCGCCATGTCCAAAGGCTCAGAGGACAATTCAGTATCAGACCCCCCGTCATCACTCTCATCGAAGCCAGTATCCGTGAGCTCATCGCCTTCACTTTCTAGTTGCTCTGTCGACAGTGGCAATCCAAGATCTTCCTCAATCAGGGGTAATTGTCGCCGCGCCCATCGCAAGAGCAGCTGATGACGTCGGGCTCCACGTCTCGCTTCTCGGTACGCAGCTGTTGTCTCCTTAAACTCCTTGATCATATTTTTCCGACGTTGGAATCTGTCAAACGTCTTGATTGTGGAGTCAAGTTCGGCTTGAGCCTCAAATAGCTTCCGTTGAGCTGTAGGTCCTCTCACAGTCGGGTTCAGGAGATCTCGTTCGGCTAGCAAGACATTCGATCTGGTTGTCTCGACAGCTTGTCTTAATTTTATCCTCTTGTCGTCGTCTGAGGATATGTAGTCATCATCTTCAATCTGAGCTTGCGTTTCACATGGACCCAGCACCCTAGAGCGGACCAGTGCCTGCCAAGCGTTCTCATACTGTTGATGGTATCGCTTGTACCATGAGTATTTGCTGCATTCAGAATACTCAAAGCAGAGGTACTCGAGCCACTGAGACAAGAGATCCTGGTCTTCCAACCTTGGCTTTAGATCAAGCGGCGTGGGACAAGAGCTCTTAGACAGACGTTTGACGCATCGCGTTGAGTATTCCTCGAAAGTGTCCGAGTTCTGCCTCACCCTCGATTGATAGCGACGGAACTGATTCCATCTCTGCAATTGACGTTCAAACACCATCCAGTTGTCCTGCTCCGGTCCTGCGGGGTCTTGTCTCCAGTACTCCAGAAGCTCGGCGTAATCTCCTGGGTTCCTCGCAACTTGGCCAATGAGGCCACTGGGATACCAAGGCCGCCCTCCAGCTTGGGTAAGTAAGTCATGGAACATCCTTTCGCGCTCAATGCTGTCGTTTTGTTGCTCTCTAATCGAAAGGCTGGATTTCGGCTTGGAGGTTGGGGAGTCATCCGCAGGAGTTGTGAGGGTAGTGTCGGCCTCAAAATCTGGGTTCAGCCATGGAAGCATGTCCATGACGCCGCTAGACTTGTCAATTGGACGCACGACATTGGAAATGTCCGGCAAGAGATCGCAGTATAGAACTCTACAGGACTGTCAGAGTTTGACCAAGTTAGAAATATGTGAGATGGAGGTACCCGTACTGTATTCCATCTCTCATCCAGCGGGCAACCTTTTCATGCCCTTGAGTTTCGATAAATCTAATAGCCATGTCAGCCAGGTTGGCCAACACAGGGGTGCAAACTCACTCTTGCTGCGTTTTGTGTTGCTCTTCAGATCCCTCAGACCGTTTGGCAGTCTTGAGAACTTGGTCCATCGGGTCAGGGAAAGGGTCTGGTGTTGGTGCAGTTATAGGTGTATCCATTTAACAGCCTCGAACGGACAATATGAGACCGGACTGACTGCTTTTGGTTGTATAGGGATAGCGACGGAGATGTTTGATGTTGTAAGATGAAGAAACTTTGTATGGCTTGAAAGTGCAGCCAACAAATACGTCACACAAATAACATAAGACACGCACGACAAGAGATGACGGGACGGATCGTGAGTGAGGCTGAGCCGTTTAACGGCCCAGCAGCCTTAACTTGTTTTGTTTCCTCACCTCATTTCCAAGTGTAAGGGTGGAAGTTGCGTGTCGCACGCACGCACCTGCTTGGCTGTCACAGGTCTTGATTTATTGAATGGAAAGCGCGGCCCAATGATCAAATTGCCCCTGTATCTCTGAGGCACGGGCAGGCACTTCCGTGATCCGCGCCTTGACAAAGACACGGTACGTACTGTTTTTAGTGGAGCATCTGGCATCTGGGTCTCATTGGGATTGGATCCGACAGCGTGTTTGGCATGCTCAGGGGGTCATGCCGCCCGCTGTGGGGAAGAAGCAGCCCTGGAAGCCTTCCATTCATTCCCAGTCTCAGGCAGCAAGATCCATGGATTCTAATTCCAGTCCATGCCGCGAGATAAGCGCCAGAAACTTCTAGCCCCAAACATCCGGATCCGTATGGCGTCCCTAGTGATAATATCGTTATATTGCCATGGCCGTGTTGTCGATTTCTATGACGCATGGGATAAAGAGCTTGCAGCTTTCTCAATGTCATTTGTGTCGTCTGCTGTTGGCTAGGGAAGAGTTCCAATTGTGGTAAAGAGCCTCACTTACAAGATTGTGCCCATGCTGTGAGCTCTTTTGGAGCCTGGATTTTAATAGACATCCATCCAAAGTGGAAACCAAGGTCATTCATCCTTAGATACATAGAAATACTCGGCAAGTTTATGCCGGCATCGGCATTGTCCATCTTAAACGGCATGTCCACGTCTTTTTACTGCCGATCCATGTGCTGTCTGCATGACCATCTATGTATCGGTCAACTGGAGGTGCCGAACCTAAAATTCTATAACCCTGGCTTATGTAGTAATGAATCTTGAACTTTATTGAAAATTTGGAAGTGACAGATGACTGACGACCCATGTTAAAAGTTTATATCGACGAATAGGGTAGTATCTTTGTTTCAGCGTAGGCAGAAGGATCTCCTTGTATCATATATCCCCACGTGTTGGGCTGTTTCATTGGACTTGCTTACCATACATGCTAAAAGGCGCAACCTGCGTGGCTTTGTTAATAGAAGTCCTCACATCTTTAACCAAAACACTTACCCGAGAATACAATTCAGTCATTGAAAGTTGGTAGATCTAGCCATTAAATGCGAATGTACCACCAACCAAATCTAACTCTTCATATTGCGTTGACTGATGTAAGATAATGAGTCTCATCTGATTTTATAATAGTTATGCGCCGGGGATATGCAATACCGGGCAAGCCAACCGGATTCTATTGAGGACAGTTCTCAGCTATCGAAATATATTCACATAGAATTGTGTTGAAGTTCTCGAGGTTCATCGTCGAGGTATCCCTACATTCGTCCCTTGCCCTTACAAATTGGCAACAAAACTGAACTCAAGCACCCGATGATTAACTTTACTTCCACTTGATGACATGGTATTCATACCTTGGGGCTTTGCATCCTTGGTGGCAAGAAGATACAAGAGCATGATACTTCTGGAGTGTCAGGGAGACATCCTGCCCATACCTTTGCGTTCCTCCATCACTCAGGGGACAAGAGCTTGACAGGTATGTATCTAGTTCCTAGGGTAGCGTAAAAAGCCCAGACCAATAATAACCACATCAAACACCAATGTACTTCTGAACTCAAGTGCAAAAAAGGAAGAATCAACTGAAGTAGAAAGGGGTTCAAGAGGCTGGTTAGAAAGATAACAGTCTTGGATAGGTATTATGCTGACATTATTTGTACTGCTACGCTTTGGATAACTTGGCATAGTCTGAGATATCACTGTGGATATATTTGGGGTGGTGGAATATAATCGGAGGGTGACTGTGTTGCATCAAGGTTTATAGCCAAACACTTGGGTAGGGCACTGCGGGTTATTGCCCATCCCAGCAAATTCTATTGATTCTGGAGTATTTTATTACCAAGGCAAGGTCTAGTAGCAAAGGACAGCAAGAATTGGATTCTTGCTCAACAATTCGGCCTTGAAGTTTGAAAATAGGGGCCAACTCTCGAGGTAGAGATATCTGCAATAAACGGCGACATGGAGACTCTCAAGGTCTCTGCCTCTGGCAACCAGCCAAGTAGGAACCTATTTCTTATACCAGCATAGATAATCATATGTAAGCGATTTGTATAAGACTCCAGAATTTCATAGCAGGTCTCACATAGCTTTGGTAAACACTGTAAGCATATGTGTACATATACTATTTTGGAAGCCATCCGAGCTTTGGCATAGGGCAATGATCTTCGAATGTCGATTGGTGCGTTCGTTTTCTGGGCTTCCTGCTCGGGAGTTGGTGCCACGTTCTTGAGTAGTGGTACTAGGAGAGTGTTTCGCCTGGATAATCGAGCAGGGCATAGTAATGCCTTCTACTCCGTCGTTCGTCTCGGCAATGTATGTGAAACGTTATGCTTTTGGAGCCAAATATCTAATCAAAGTGTTAATGTCAGCTCAGTCTTTATCATACAAATAGGGGCCAACTCTCAACGCCCAAAGACGGCGATAAGAAAGCAACATCCAATCAATAATCGTTTCTAAGAGTATTTCTATGCAAGTCAGCAGATTGGTGCTGAAGAGCCGGTGCCAATGGAGAAGAGAGATGCAATGATGCCGCGAGTGGTGTCCGAGGGAGGGAGTTCGGGTTACCAAACATTCTTTGGGTCGATAGACGACAGGTAAACTATGCTAGCAAGGAACGATTAACGACTGAGTTGATATGCTTGGGGAAGAGTGCCAGTGACTCGAAGGAACTTACAGTGGGCAAAAAGTAGGTGTCGTGAGCTTTGTGAGCCTGAAGCTGTCTTTGGCTCCACGAGCGGCGTAGTATTGTCAATCGTACTGGCGCCTCAACCACGGCTTCGTCTCTTCTTAATTACCGGATCTAGGCTTGCCAAGAACTTCCTGGGCGAAGCCTGGGATGATCAAGCTTGCTGTGTCTAATGTCGTCATGTCTCGGAAGCATAGGCGTTAGAGCATCTTTCAAGTTTCTCGAGGCCCTGAATCATTTGAAGTCATCATAGAGGCCTTGAGTATCGAAGCTGGCCTTACCAAACGGTGAAGGCTACGATAGGTAGGTACTCTACGGTCGGAGGTCGGTGCTTGAAATGCGGATCTGCCGTCAACGACTACCTTTTGTGCCGTATATCGACGAACCTGAAAGAAACCTGAAGGTATCAAAGACTAGTCAGCATTGCAGAGAAGAGGTAGGATTATTTCAACTCAGCTGATAGGCTACCTCGTAGTATACGCCAGGTTGGAGCAGCGTATCATTGCAATAGATGTCCACCTACCTGCTCGACTAACTTGAAAAGTCTTCGACTGAAAGACACAGTCAAGTCGTGAGACCCGGAGTGACAGCTGAAAGATACCACAGGAATATATGGAAAGGAATAAAATGCGTCATCCACCCACGCTTGAGGTACAGGCGGTGAAATACGGTAGCCACAGCCGCAGTAAAATTGAAAGCCTGCAAAGATGGACCCATCAACAATCCATGCATGAAACAAATAGATGTTTTATGTAGGCAATACAAACACCAGTATCGCTCACCGAGTGGAATATAGAAAAGACATATCGATACTGCAAAGAATTGTTGACGAGTGTTTGCTGTTTGCAGATTGCAAACCCCCTGGCTGGCTTTGTCTTTATCATTCTTTTTTATTCTCCTGCCACCGTTTAGACACCTAGATGCGTTGGTATGTTCTAAGCCCTAATTGTCACTGTTTTGTCAAGACGTGTTCCAGGGGGTGTTATTTTTCTGGTACAGTTGATATTGGCCTATATGCGTGAACTCGCCGCACCTATATGCGTCGTTGTGGGCTCCTATCATAAGGCGGTCAATACAAACACTGATAGTTCCTTAGCAACAAGGACATTTTCCAGGGGGTCGAGTTTTACTGGTACAGTTGATATTGGCCTGTATGCTTAAAGCTGCCGCACCTATGTGCGTCTTTGTAGAATATTATCATAAATGCGGTCAACGCCACGTTTGCTTCTTAATAGTAGGAAACAAATCAATGACAATATAATAAATATCTAGAGCGTTCGTAAATGCATTCTAGTGGTTTGAATTACCTAGAAACTCTTACTAACAGGTCCTGAGTGCCCTATCATTGACAGTTACAGTCGACTTAGTGCGTCTTGATTTTGCCGCATTGATTTTCTGCCCCTTGGCCCTTTTGTTTCATCTTCGTCGTGCCCACTACTCTCACCCTTGCTCTCCCTACAACCATTTCTTCTTCTTCTACAAAACATTCCACCACAACACCAACCTTTCTCCAACCTTCTTAACTCTACCCTCACCCTTTCTTCAACACCATCAAGAATCAAACAATCGTTCATCTTTGCAAAGCTCTTCAACAAGATCAACTCCTTTCTCCAGAGGCGTTTCCTTTCTTCTTGCGAGAGGCTCTCGCGTGTTGGGCTCCTGTTGCTGCTCACCTCGCTCTTTGTGTCTTCTCACGCTAGATTATTAGCTTCCTCCCCACTTGTTACTGCTACAGTTTTCACTTCAGGAGAAGCACGTATCTATCGCGTGTCTGCTCGTATTTAGCGCTCTTGTGGTCACCAAACGACTGTCGGGCGCACTTCCAGCTTCCAAAAACATCCAAAAACAAACATCAAGAAACACATTGTCAGGTAAACCATCTCTTCTCTTCATCTCTTCCCTCAAGTCTTCTACCTCTCCTTCTCATCGTCGTCGCTTCTGATTCAGATCTATTCTAACGCCCTTGCTGCGCGCCAGGCACTTGTCCCCTCCTCTCTGGCGCCATCACGATGTCGTCTCCAACCTATCACCGGCCTCATGACGAGGCGAAAAAGAGCCATGAGCTCCGCAATGCTATTTCGGGTACTGATCTCAACCGAGCTGGCAGTGATGATGCAGGTAAGTCACTAAACGTCCAGTTTCCTCTTCCCTTCCCTTCTCCCGGTGGTCCAGCTGGGGCACTCGTAGCCCTTCGCCGGGCGCACACATGTTCTCTCGAGAGTTTCTAGTTCCGAATGTCTTCCTTGTCTTTGTTATTTAATCAAAAAGTATTGGAATGCGTGGTTTGTCTTGAAAAGGTCTCTCGCTTGATTGCGCGCCCTTTTTGCTTTGGACAACACCCCCTTTTCCATGTCTTCTCATCAAAAAAGATCGTCGAGTGCCTCTATCTGGTTACCTATCCCAGTCTCTTATGTTGTATGCCTGTTTAGTTTTGGAATCAGTTGCTAACATATTACACCAGAGCGTCCTCGTCCTCTTTCGACGGCCAAGAGGTAGGTTTTGATTTAAGAACGCCCTAGATCGGGTTTTGGCTGACAGAAAGTTGCAGTCTTCCATCCTTGTCTACTGTGAGCAAGGAAGATAGAGTCAAGCGACACTGGGGGTTCGTACTCTTTCTTGAATGATGTTCATATTTGAAGAGAAAGGCTTACGTTCTTAGATCCCCTGTCTCTGAGGCAGTTGATGATGAACCAGAGCAAGGCACCGCCGAACTTGGAGAACCTGCTACCGAGATGACCGTGAAGCAGGAAGAAGAGTCTAACGGCCAGCTCATAACCAACAAGGAGGCTGCTCAGGCCACCACTGACTCAAAGGCATTCGACGCCCAGCTCGTGTACTCGACTGATGCTTGCATCTTTGTTGCTAAGTAAGTAGCTCATCTATTTGCCAAGCAGTATTTGTGCTGATCAATCATTTAGCCTCCCTCATCACTTTGACGATGTGACTCTGCAAGCTGCCATCACCAAGGCGTTCGGGAAGTTTGGCACGGTCTGGGTCAAGATGAAGCGTGACAGAAAGCACATGCCTTTTGCATTCGTCCAGTACACCGTGAGTTTGCCGATATTTATCCAACATAATTTACTGGACAAGGTGGTTGACTTGCTTCTTTTAGGATATTGCCCATGCCGAGGCTGCTCTGATTCACGGTCGAGGTGAAGATATTCTTGGTCGTCCCTGCCGCACTGAGAGATGTAGCGGAAACCGTAAGTATAGTTGTTGAGGTGTGCTTCAAGTGCTGACCATGTTGCAGTGAGCTACATCATCTTTCGCAAGAACAACCGTATGGTCCATCATGACGAAGCTCAGATCCTCTTCAAGAACTACGGGAAAATCGCGAAGATTGAGAATTTGGACTACAACGTCCAAAAGCGCCTCAGTCTCCCCCCAGCTCTCCTAGTGCATTATGAGATGTTCGATGCAAAGCGCGACGTGATCAAGGCGAGTACTTAATTGATACAAAAATTGACAATCGAGCTAACCCATGCACAGGCTGTCGGCGCCACATCGCCCTTCATCATTATGCCTTTCGATCCTAAGGCTGCCCAGGGCCCTTATGACCGCCCCCCCAATGACATCAATTTCATGGAGAATTACGACAGGGAACGGCGTTCAGCCTTCTTTGGCAACCTGCCGCCTTACCTTACCCACGATCGTCTCCTCGGGATGGTCGCTGTTTGTGGAGAGGTTGTCCATGTTGATTTGCGTTCCACCCCAGACGACGGTGCCAGCTGTAAGTGATCTAGGTTGGGTGGATTACATATGCCAACTAACTTCTATACAGTTCCGCAACGCTATGCATTCGTCGAGTTTGCACAAGCTGATGCTCCTGACGAGGCGGTACGCCAATGGGTAAGTTCTCTCAGCTATGATCCACGCATCTGCGGTTGGCTAATGCACGATCATAGAACGGCGCGAAGATCGATGACTTCGTCGTACGAGTTGAGCGGAAGAAAAACAAGAACTCAGAGCAGCGGCTTCGACCTCTGCCTCTGCAGCCCAAGCCACCTATGCGTCCTCATCGTCGGGTCGGCTCTGTGGCCTCTACTCCGAGCAACCATCGCCGTGCTGTGTCAAACGCCGCATTCTCCAGTGCTCCGGTGTCTCATATGAGCAGAGACGAAGCAGCCTTGCAGGCTCATTTTGCGGAGGTCCAGAAGCAGTGGGAGGATGAGCATGCCAACCCCCGTCAAGGACCTATCTCTCCTCGTCGCGCTGCTATCATTGCAACCCAGTCTTTGGATGACTACACCCCGGACCAGTCCCCCCAAAAGTATAGCAGCATGGCCACTTCTCTTCCGAAGCACCGAAACATGGTTCACTCGCCCCAGAAGTTTGGAACCATGGTTCATTTTGCACCTTCTCCTGACCCTTCCATGTCTCCGGCGGGATCATCCCCAGTTCACTGTCACCAGCCTGTTCCAGTCTCTCACACTCGGCCTTCTGTGCTCGCCCCATCTTTCGCCGATCGAGTAGCAGACAGTTCCCTGGCACCTGATGGGCGTTCTGTCTCTTACGCATTCTCTCATGCTGCATAGAGTGCTGCAGACAGATGCGAGTCGTCTATCAAGAAGGATGAAGACAAGGTCAAGGGTGATGCAGTTAACGCAGATACTGCCAAGACAGACGGATTCAAGGGAGATCGTACCAAGGGACATCGCCGCGCGGTCTCGATGTACGTCCAATCCACCGAGGCCCTTAAGCCTTCCGGTGCATCTGCCGAGATTTCTGAGAGCGATGAAGACAGCAGCAGGTACACTAGCAGCGATTCTCGAGATGAGGGAGACTCCCATGAGATGGAGAAGAGAGGCAGATCTCCCACTCCTCGTCCTGATCTATCCGTGGAGAACATGAAGCGCAACCAGCTGTGCCAACAGAAGCTCAATCGAGGTCATCGGTCTGAGGGGGATCTGCGAGGCAAGGGAGGATCCCTTTATCGAGAGGACTTCGTTACATTCACCAAAGGTGAGAAGTCTCACAAGTCTCCAACTTCGTCCAAGAAGTCTCGCAAGAGCGACGCTGCTGAGTGTCCCCCTGAGACTCAGACTATGACCAGTCCTTCTTCCCAGCAGCCTGTTTACCAGCAGCCTGTGCCTTACCCCCCCATGGTCCCTCAGTACCCCCCTCCTTCGGGCTACTCTGGAATGCCTATGCAACACCCTCATGCGATGCCTCCTCCCATGGCACCTTCGGCACATGCTGCCAACCCTCCCGGCGGATTCTCCTACATGCCCATGCCATACAACCCCCCTCGACCTCAGTACGTGCCTCGACCCCAGTTTCCTTCGTACCAGGACCCTTATGGCAACACGGCCTATAACGGCTACGCGATTCCCCAATCTCCCAACCGAAACCGAGAAGAACAGGATATGTATGAGTACCAGGAGTTCCTTAACATGCGTGACGACGAGAGGAATGCCTTCCATCTCTGGCGCGTTTTTCGTGGCCTACGCTAAATAAAACGTCCAGCGACGTTGAAGGCGTATAGCGAGCACCACGACCGTGCTGACGTTGATCACATCATGCTTCTGCTTTCTTCTTTTCTACTTTCGACTTACCTTTTACCGACCGACTTCGCTCTTTCCACAGCTACCTTTGCGATCTGCTTTCACTCTGCCTTTGATCTTTTCTTTCGACATTTGTTTCGCTTCGCAACTTCGTATGCACGCACGCACGCATGTTCGCTTGCGTTGATTTATCTCGGCGTCATTTCTTCAACCTAGTAGTGGACTAGGCTGGCTTTCATCTTTTCTCTTATTGATCCTCGACCTGATTTCTTTCGGCATATTCTCTTTTCTTTTCGACTTATCCTTTCGTTTCGTTTCGGCTCATTTTACCTTCCCTCCCCTCAGCCCCCATCTGCCTTCTAAGCACCAGGAAGACTATCAACAGCACGGAGCAGCATGCTTTGCATGCATCTCAACCTCTACACACCCAAGATGTCAGGATTTACAAGCAGTGGCTTGGACGCCCATAGACAGAACAGATCTTCAACACAACACAGCATGGGTTGGTGAGACTGGATTTGCGTTGGGTTCCAGGTTATAAAAAGAGACAAGTTGTCTCTTTTTGCGGTTATCTCCTTGAGTGTATAAGTTTGTATACGTTCTTTCGTTTACCATAAAACCCCCAGAAAAGCACAAAAAAAATTAAAAAGGGAGCAATCCCACAAAAGGGAGTAATCCCACCAAAAAAACACCTGTCCCTGTCCGTCGATGCTAATATGATTGATGATATGATGATACAATAATCTGAGTTGCAAAAAGGGCCGAAAGTCGCCACATGATACGACACGCCTCAGCCGATCAGTTATCGTTGTTCGTGACAAGGATCAATCATCAGGCGTTCTACGTTAATAAAGTGACCCCCACCGATGAATGGCCTAGACTAATCGCCAAGCAGCCTTTTTACAGTCAATTTGGCGACAGAACGTTACTGGATCGGGTGTAGGAGTTGCTCCAACGCTAACTAATCAGTCCAGGTTGTGCGACTTTTATTTCCTTCGATACCTAGGCGATGTTAATTTTTTCCCTCTTCTTCTTTTCAATCAACTCTACTCAAGTACGAAGATTTCACCAAGGCACGACCAAGGAACGATAAGGACGCATCTTGTTTCTTAGGGACTGACAAACTAAAACTTCAACAATGGGTTATCCATCGTTCGCGGCGTCCAACGCTGTCATCTACGTCACTTATGGCTCCTTTCTGTTCGTGATTCTCTAATGGCCATCAAACGCGGAAACTGAGACTAATAAACAAACACAGGGTGATGGGAACAGCTGTTGCTTGGAGAATGAGGCATCAGACAAAGGCCGATTTCATCTCAGGCAACGGAACACAGACGGGTCAGACATACTCCATCCCGAGACTTGCTCGTGAGAGGTAAAAACCTGGCAGCTATTGCCACTTTGACTAGACAACTCTCGCGGGCATCCGAGTCTCTTGCTTGATCATCTTGAATGATCATGAGCTAACTTCTCCCACAGCCCTGCCTCTGGCCCTCAACTTTATCGCCTCCGGTGAGTAGAGCCAGCAGAGCTCTCACTACATAACTCCGGAGCGGTAGCAAACGCAACATGTCAGCAATAACTTGCGCAGTCATGAAGAAGACGGCTGTGAGAACTCAAAAGCTCCAACCTGAAACTTCTCGGTCGAGTATACAAGTCAAAATGAACGAGCAGGTTCGTACCTTGAAAAGATCTTCTCTTCTCCCCCCCTCCTCCCCGAGCTGCTCTCAACTCTGTTGCTACTAACCCTCCCGGCTCAGTTGAGGATATACAAATACTCTTCTGAGCTGGCCCTTGAAACCCGCTCCAGAGAGGCATCTCGGGAGGCAGGGGGGAGAGGATGCGGCTCACTACGGGCGCTGAGTTGACGCAGCGTTGGGATCCAACCCCGGAGCACACTGGTTCTACGGTAGAGCAGATGTGTCTCTTCTGGGGAGATCCCGGCGTGCGAAGACGAAGCTGAGATTGTACCGTAAATACTCGATCAAGTTAATGCTTGCGTGGGAAAAGTGTTGCCGCTCCAAAACATCCCCTGTCCGCCCTAACACTTGGAATGACAACTGACTCTTGTAGCTCTTGGTTCCGGCATTCTCTTCTCATACCCTGAAATGGCCACCATTACTGGTGTGCAGGGAATGATCATCTACGGCCTTGCATCAGCGCTGCCTATGCTTATCTTTGGTGTTCTCGGTCCCATCATCCGTCGACAATGCCCCGAGGGCTTTGTCTTGACAGAGTGGACTCGGCAACGTTACGGCGTCGTGACTATGCTGTACCTGAGCTTTATGTCACTGCTGACGCTGTTTTTGTACATGGTTTCCGAGCTGTCGGCTATCGGACAGGTTATCCAAGCCTTGACTGGTCTTGATCCTCTGCCCGTTATGATTGTTGAATGCGTCGTCACGACCATCTACACCTGTGAGTTTTAACAGCACACGTTTCGGATATCGTCTAACTAACAGCCCTATAGCCCTTGGAGGATTCAGAATCTCATTCCTGACCGACGTTGTCCAGGGTGGCATGGTTATCGGCCTTGTCATCATTGCATCGATCACTATCGGCGTCAAGACTGAGATCCAGAGGCCACTCATCGACGAGTCTGGCCTCACGAAGGCCAACCTGCTCGGCTGGCAGCTTCTGTACATCCTCCCTGTTGCTGTCTTCACCAACAGCTTCTTCCTTTCACATTACTGGCTTCGTACTTTTGCTTCCAAGACGGACAAAGACCTCCGCATTGGAACTTCTGTTGCTACAGTTATTATCCTGTGCATCCTCACCCTCGTAGGCTCCACTGGCCTCATCGCTGTCTGGTCGGGCGCCGTGGAGATTGGCGATATGGGTGCTGGTGCCGTAGCCTTCTTTGCTCTTCTTGAAACTCTACCCAGCTGGGTCGTCGGCATTGTTCTTGTCATGGTCGTCACTCTGAGCACCGCTGCCTTTGACAGTCTCCAGTCTGCCATGGTATCTTCTGGCTCCAACGATTTGTTCCGCAACAAGCTCAACATCTGGTTCATTCGCGGTATCGTTGTTCTCATTATCATCCCGGTCATCGTCATCGCCCTCAAGGCCCCCTCGGTCCTTCAGATCTGGCTCATCACCGATCTCATCTCGGCCGCCACCATCCCTGTCCTCATCATCGGTCTCATCGACAGGTTCTACTGGTGGCGCGGATTCGAGGTCGTCGTCGGCGGCCTTGGCGGTATCCTTAGCGTCTTCATCTTTGGCTGCATCTACTACAATGGCAACGTCCACGAGGCTGGTGAGCTTCTCCTTGTGCAAAAGGGTCTGTATGCCAATGACTGGAGTACCTTCGGGGCGTTCGTTGCTGCGCCCGTCGGTGGTCTTCTATGGGGCTTAGGTGCTCTGCTCCTCCGCCTTACGTTCCAGTTCATATATGCAAAGGTTCGCGGCCATCGTTTTGATGCTCTGGACCGTCCTGTGGATCGCCGTTTCAGCAGGGACGAGGATGTTCCCTCGGAAAACAATGTCTCCACAACGGCTGGCAAGTTCTTCTGAGCGAATTTAAACAGATGCCGTTGGATTCTGTTTTCTCCGTGGGAGGTAGGCGTGTGACTTGAGGGCCGGTACATCAATGATCCCATTCTAGGCTATCTGGTAGACAAAAGTTTCATTCCATTTGATCGAACTTCGATATAATTTATAGACATACTCTCTTGAAGCTCTAAGTCCCACTCTTCTTTTACTCTGCATATTTCGCTCTGGGTGACAGCCGCTGGGTTCGCATGTATCTCAACATGAGAAGTCTTGATGATTAAATGTTCACAAAGGTGTGACAGCTGGTATAAACCTGTTCCAGGAATGTAGAGCATGTGGGAGAGAGATATTTGTTTCACATGTGTATCTCTAGAACAGTAGGTATTTTTAATTCTTACTTTCTAATAAATTTATATAATAGTAGTAATAAATTACTCAAGTTTCTTTAAAGCTTTATAAAAGTGTATATAAGATTAGATCAGTCTATAGTAACTTATATGAAAAAGAACAATGGATACCAGAGTAAATGGGAACATGTGCTATCACTAGCCTCAGCGTCATGGTAGGGTTGCTTCTAACTACCTATGATCAATAATTCAAAACTGAATTGGAGAAGTACTCTGTAGTCATGTCCGTTCGCCGGTCTCAATGCTATTCTATAGTACAGATATGCTCCTCGTACAATATACACTCTCATTTTACACGGTTTCTCTTCCTCATCCTGACCCCTGACTCATCAAGTCTCAGACCCTTTACTTCGTACAGCTCACTTGATTCATTTCAAAGGCCCAGTCCATCCCGCGCGCTTGGCCTGCTCCTTCTTGATCCAATCCTGCTCCTCCAGATACGCCTCGAGCGTTGTCGCAGGAACAGTTCCCCATATACGCCAAGGTCCAGACTTATATGTCTTCTCATTGACCTGCCGCGAGAGCACCACGTGTTCTATCTTCTCCTGCACCTTTGTGCTTCCAGGAATCAGCTCTCCTGTAGATTTCTTGTACCTTGACGCACGCTGTGTCGAGTTGATCGCGACGACAGCCTGCTCAGTCGAATTATCCTTGTCATGGGGGTTCACTTGATGGACCTGGTGCGCCACCACACGGGGGTAGAAAAGTCCCTTGTTGAACTTTACAACCTCAAAGCTGGTGCGCTCGGTTGGCTTGCGACGGTCGACGGCAGCAGTGAGCTTCTTTGCGAACTGGCCGAGGCACAAGTTGTTGATGGTGGCCTTGTCACCGGCGGCAAAAGCCGTGAGCATCTCGGTGTACATTACTTTTGCCGTGGGTGCAATCGTGCCTCGACGGGCCTTCCACTTGGGTCGTGTCGTCCAGTCGGGCATGGACTTAAGCTTGAACTGAAGAATCGAGAGGAATTCGATTCCCCATTGGCGGAGACGGAACCATGAGTAGCGGAGGGCGCCTAAGGGACCGGAGGGGTATCGAGAGAGGGGGAGGGGGACAAAGGTGCCTATTTGAGCTGTTAGTTTTCTACAAGTTCGTTGAGAGTGCCCGACTCACCTGGGAACAAGGGACCCCCTCCAGATCTGAAATACTCGTCATTTGCCCTCTTTTGAATCGCAGACATGGAGTCAACATCTGTTCTCTTGGACCCCTCACGAGCACTCTTCTCCATCTCTCGCACCATCCGTCCTCTTGAGGGCATCGACATATAACGACATTGGACCCTTGCGGCTCCGAGTACGCTTCTGCGCAAAACAGCCGGGCGCAGCGCCATCGTTGAGGAAGAAGCCGGGATAGGCATTGGCGAGCCTTTGCTGAGCCGTACTATCGAGACGTCGGTGGAAGAGGGGTACCCGGTGGTTACCGGCGGCGCAGGGTCATTATCGAGCTCGAGCTGGCTTCGGCCATCATCATGCTTTGCCCGCAGAAGAATTTCTTGGGCTCTGGGCCGATCACGGATCAACCATGTCCCGGAAGCCGGACGTGCCTGGTGATGCGTGCCAATTTTCTGTCACGGCCCGCTAGAACGGGCTGTTTAGCACAGCCTAGACGGGTGCAAATCACCAACGCTCGGAACGCAGAGCCGCAACTCTACCACGACATCACCACCAGCCTTTCCACAAGCAAAGGCACAGCGACAGGTATAAGGCAACTCATTCGCTCGAACCTCATGTTTCTCGACTCCAGGTGAGCCAATTGGGCTCTGCGATACAGCTTGCGACGGCAAGAATATTCGGATATCTCCATCTGCCTAGACATCAAACTCGCCCATCATGAGGGCTACACAAACGTTACTCTCCAAAGGCTTCTTTGGTCGGAGCATGGATGAGCTGAAACGGCGCACACAAATAGGTATGTGCATCCAATCAAGAAAGAGAGGCCAGGTCTAATGATAACAGCCGTGAGCTTCGAGACCATCAAGGGTCCCACACAACCCAAGCCTCTTTACGATTTCAACACCCCCGAGAGCGTCCGCGACTGCATCGTCATGTCCGACAAGACAATTGGCGGCTTCTCACAAAGCAAATTTGACTTCACGACATCCAAAGACTCCAAATCTGACCTCAGAACACCCTCCTCCTATGCCCGCTTTCACGGCAACATCTCTACCCGTCTCCCCACCGACCGCCCCAACATCCAACGCACAGGATTCGCCGGCTTCCGATCGCCCGATCAAAAGCCCAGCATGTTTGGTCGTTCCATGTGGGACATTGACCCCTTCCTCTACCTTGCCCTTCGTGTCAAGTCGGATGGCCGTAGCTACTTCGTCAATCTTCAGACAGAAAGTATCGAACCTTCAGATCTGCACCAACATCGGCTATTCCCAAAACGACCGGGGCAGTGGGAGACGGTGCTGATCAAATGGAATGACTTTGTCAGGACGAATCACGGTTTTGTCGTGGAGCCACAGACTGAGATGCTGCGGCAGAAGGTCTTGACTGTAGGCATCGGACTGACTGATCGTGTTGATGGACCATTTGAGCTTTGCATTGAGAAAGTGTGGGCTACCAATGATGCGAGCGAGGCCGAAACGATAGAAGAACCCCAAGTTGAGGCCGTAGCAGAAACTGGTGAGCTGAGGAACAAGAAAGGTGAGAAGGTACGGTGGTGAAATCTCCCACCATTGCCCAACTGTAAATGAAACAAGGCATCATGGCATGTGTATTCATAGATCTTGACGTTCCTGGATAAGGATACCCTTGAGGGCTGCTCTGTGCATCACCCTTCCATATACAAATTAAAAGCATAATGAACTCCCAAATGTCGCGCTCTCTATTAACTGATATCCACGCCTTTTGTCTTGTCATCATTAGCCATTACCCTCCAAGACTGAGCGATTCAGCGGTCTTCCGTAATGACACGTACGCCGCAGCGTAATCCGCAGCCAAGACCAGATCACCTGATAATTTCATGATCATGGCCTTCTTTGCCATCATCTGACATTGCATATTGATATCCTTAATACTCGAGTAGTGATCGAAAGACTTTTGTAAAGCAGCCAGGGCTTTCGTCATGTATTCCCCCCGCTTGGTCGATTTGGGCTCGCATTTACCGGCAAGCCCCATGTTAGCATCAGCAAGATAGCTGTATAGCTGTGCTGTCATAGATGCGGTCTCGCACTCTAACGATCGTGGTATGATGGCCAAAAGAAGCTGCGAAGCTGCTTCAAACTCGGCCAAAGAAACGAGGATATTAGATACAGAACCGATAGCTTGCCAGAGACAGGGGATAAGACGAGCCCCCCACGAAATGCTTGCAGCCTGCATGGCTGTAGTGAATCCTCTCTGTGGCCGTCCGCACTTGTCAAAGAGCGAAGCCTTAAGAAGTAGCAGTTTAACTCGGAGAACCACATCTTTTTTCTCATCCTGTAGCTGAGACATCATGCTGTCAACCTTGGCAAAGGCTGCTTGGAGATCACCTCGACGAGTGAGGTAGTCGATGTGTAGAGTGTCCACAAGAAAGGCCATATCAGGTTCGAGATCATCCGTCTTGGACTGAAGTATTTGAGATAGCAGTTGCTCAGCCCCTTCCAAGTTGTTGTGGTGGAGATCTCTCTTCAGTTTGATGACCCCACGGTACTTGTGCCAGTACTGGCTGGGTTTCCAAGACCTCAGCGAGTTCTCCTCCAGCTCTTCCAATTTGTTCAATGCATCGTCATACCGGCCGCGCGATGCAAGTAGGAGTGCTAATCGACAGGTGAGCTTGAGCTCGTCATCGAAGATAGCATGACGGGCATGGCATCTCAGAAACATCTCGCAAGTTGCTGATGATAGTGTTGAGAGCCCGAGTCTGTCCCATAGAGCTGCAGTGAGGGAGAGATGTGAACCAAACATATTCTTCATGTTCCTCTCGACAATGATATGAGAGCTCCAAACAATAGACTCCAGGGACGTAGCCACGCTATCGCCATTGAGAAGTCCGAGTTTTGCTTCGCTGAGAAGCACAGAACTCCACAGCGTCCACATGCCGGTTTCCTTGGCTTTGACTCGTAGGAAGGCCAGGCTTTCCTTACCCGTACCGAGCATACTGTTGGATTCTAGGTTTTGAACAAGATCAGGGTGGGCACGGCCGAAGTGGAAGAGCCAGTTCAAGGCAAAGTTGAGACACGTCATGTCTCTGTTTTCTCGTGCAGTCGACACAGTTTCAAGCATAGCTGCCACGGCTTCTTTGTGGCAGCCAAAGTCGGCCTGGAGGACAGCGAGATTCATCAAGGCGTATTGGTAGAAGAGTCGGTCTCTATTTTGCATGGTGTAGTCAAAGTACCGGTGAAGATAGTCGAATGCGGTGGGGTAGTCTCCGGCTCTCCAGGAGTCCAAGAACCTATAGGCTGTTAGATGCCAGACATAAGAATCCGGGGCTCATGCGCATACTTGAGGTAATGTGTAAGGCTGGGGATAAGGTAGCTGTCGTTAAGTAGGTCATGGAACTGATGGCGAATCTCGAGCGGTATTCTGTTTCCAAATTCTAACCGTGTTAGCAATCGTTCTAGACTTATAAGAGCTACCTACTCTGCATTTGTTCGATCTGAAACTCCAGGAGGCTCTCAATGTCGTCCGTACTCACAGGGAGTGAGCCATTATGATCTCCAGTGAGCATATCGCCATATGCCACAGAAGCTAGATCCATGACGCTTCGGTGATCCCAGTCCTCTTGTTCGCCCATTAGGAGAACATTGTCGAAGCTCAGTCTTCCAAAGCCTGGGATTTTGCGCTTGAGGTAAGCGGCGGTAGGCTGTCGGTATCGCACAAAGTGTTTCCAAAGCTCAGTACAATCGTGGAAGCGTAGACGTTGATACTCCAACCGAGCTCTTCGTACAAATGTTCCCAATGGGGAGTTTGCCGAAAGCTTGATGCCTTCGTCCTCTTCCACGGCTTGGCCCAGCTCAGCCAATCTCTTCCGCTCCTCCTTGGTCTTGGCCAGCATGCCAGACAAGTTATCGAAGAAGTTGTGTAGCGCGTCCAGAGAGTTGATACTCCAGAGTTTTCCAAGAAACTGGTCCCATAGTCTTCGCCCTGGTATGCCCATCAGAAAGGGATAACTTCCGAGGAGCTTCTCAAAGTCTTTGATGCTGATGACGAGACTAACGGTGTGCTCGGCCTTGCTCCATCGGTCGGACTGATCTGCGGCTACATTTGCGGGAGTGTGGTCTATAAGATTCGAGGTGACGAAGGACAGGACAGGAAGAATTGCATCACTCGGTACGGCTCCTTCAACGTAGAGCTCTACGAGAGCGAGAAGGCCAATTTTGGCCGGGTTGAGATATCGAGCCATCTTTGCGCGCCATAAAAGAAGCTCGGTTATCGAGAGCGAGGCTGTGATGCAAAGAGATGGTGTGAAGTGACAAGTCCAAGTGCAAACGCTGCTTTACCTGGGAACCCAAATGCGCCTGCCCACAAGTTAATGGGGTGAAAGTCGTTCTTGCACACGGGAGTAATCAACCAGCTACCGTATCGGACTTAATCTATCCTATAAGACCACAGGCAAATTCTCATTTATTGAGCTCATCGAGGATCATTCAGACTATCCATCCCTCTGAAAGCTGGCGTGTGTGTGTGTTGTGTTGTGTTGTGTTGTGTTGTGCTGTTGCTGGTGGTGATTTGTGGTTTAGTCGGCGCTTCTTCGGAAAATCCTCAGCTTGATCACCGTGTGTACCTTAGTAGGTGGTAGTCACATAAAATCATATGCCACAATGAATGAGCCTGAGTGTTGTAGCCGTCGACTAAATACCTTTATCTATCAAGAATCCTATGTGTTCTGATGATACAGGCGCGATCTGGATTCCGTAGGACCACTTCAATCCATTATTGAACACTCTGGTGTCTATTGTGGAGTAGTTAGACAAGTAGTCCGCTATTACCCATGCTATTGTTCAAGATCATGTACTGATCATATAGCAGTAACTTAGACTAGGGTCATAAGAACTTGTGAGGAAATAGTAAGGATATTGAAGAATATTCTATAGAGTTTAATAGAGACTTAGATGAGAATTAATAGGGGATTTAGACTAGAGAATTAGAAAGGTTAGATAATAAAGAGAAAGGCTTATAGAGCCTTTACAGATATTACTAAATATTCAAGAGATATTAGAAGAATTCCGAAAGCTACAAAATGAGACAGTTAGACGCGAAAAGCGACGATGTCTAGGCATGAGACAGGCTTTACCAATACCTATAGAAACGCCAAGTTTCACAGCACCAAAGATGTTCAAGCAGTAAAGCTCAGTTTTTAGCAATGAGTCAATTCGAGTCTAGGGAACATGTACAAGGTATCTCCAGTGGGAGTAGTCCATGACGGAGTAATACAGCAAGTGTCCAGCGCATAACCTGTCTCAGATCATACTTAGGCGACCTTGTCCTTGTTGTGGTAGTTGACCGACTCGTTCCAGCTGTGCACAGTTAGCGTTCCATCCCTAGGAGTCGTAAGAGAAGAGAGAACGTTGCTCAAAGTCGTGATAGGTGGCGTCCAAGTTTCCTGAGCTTCTTGGAGCTCCAAGGACTAGCCAGAGCTTCCTTTGGAATGATGTCACAACTTACAAAAGAGTCTGTATCACCGTTAGCAACTTGCAATTCCACCATGTTACGTATTTGGCTCACCTTGTCTCCATCACCCCACTGGTAGTTCTTAGTACGGATGTTCTGGTAGGGGTACTCGGTTCGCTCCTCCAGAGGAGGGAGGTGGTTCCAGTGGTCCCAGTGCTCATTCCAGAGCCAGTAGGCGTTGGCACCGGCAGCGATAAGGCAGGGAGCGACACCGCTTCGACATGTTAGCCATTGCTGTCCTAACCCATCACTACCATATCGTCGTCTCCAACTTCCAATGTCCCAGAATCGATACCGGGCTCGTAATTCGCTCAAAGTTCGGGTTCGGACATACTAGATGGAGATCTTCTTCCAGAGCTCTGTCCGTCGTCAACAATCATGTCCAATGCCTCCAATTGACCCAATTGTGCGTCATCGGCTGCCTACTCACCAGTGGTGCCAGCGGCATGCTCCTTGATGTGCTGGCGTTCCTTGATGAACTCATTCTCGGTGGTGCTGGCGAAGCGGCGCTGAAGGGGGGCGCGGAGCTGCGCGGAGGCGCGTGTAGCTGCGCGGGTGAAGCGGATGGCGGACATCGTGGGCGTTGTTGTTCGCTTTGACGTTTGATGATTCTGAGCAAGATTGTGATCAGGTCATTCTTGGACGAGCTCGGTTAGAGCCGCCAATCAGTGATGCCTCAATTGTAAGGTACTATTTTCCCCCGGCCAGGGATCTCGCCCACGTGATCTCGTGCGTAGGCGCGAGCTGAAAGGCGCAACACCACGCGGTGGGGCTCCTGCATCATGGGAAGGATCGCGACCAACTTCCTGCAAGTGTGTTCTTTGATAAAGATCACAACATCGAGATTAACGAGCTTTAAACTAGTCTTATTGCTCTCAAGCTAATATATGGGCTCTACATAGTTCATTTCCTCTTTTTTTGCTTGCAAATTCACACTTGTTCACGATCTACTGCCGAGTTCCTTCGTCCTTCGACTTATGACCTCGCTACTGTCCAACAGTCCGAGATGAGGCGTGAAGTCTCTACCAGACTCCATCACGATTTATTATGATTACTGCAGGTCTCTGAAACTCGACTACAACAATCTACAACATGGCGTTTCGTATTACCACCTGGAACGGTGAGTCTAGTCGCTGCTTTCTTGGCCCTAAGACTAACATCTCCTGCAGTCAACGGCATCAGGTTTGTGATTCACAGACAGAAGCACTAAAATCATCCTAATGATTTGTCATCGCAGGAATCCTTTTGGTTATCAACCTTGGAGGGATAAGAGGACCTTCCAAGTAAGCTTCTTCCTCTTCCAACCTTCACCACTCTTTGACTTCCTCAGCTCACATCAACGCAGGCTATGTTTGACATCCTAGAAGCTGACATTGTTGTCATTCAAGAGACCAAGATCCAACGAAAGGACTTGCGCGATGATATGGTTCTCGTTCCTGGCTGGGATGTCTTCTTCAGCTTGCCGAAGCATAAAAAAGGTACGAACCCTTCTTTGTTCAAAAACAACATCTAACAATCTCCAGGTTACTCTGGAGTCGCCATCTACACACGCAGTTCTAAATGCGCCCCTATACGAGCTGAAGAAGGCATCACGGGCATCTTGACACCTCCAAAGTCTACGACCAGATATCGCGATCTCCCTGAAGAACAACAGATCGGTGGCTATCCTCGACCTGGCCAGCTCGATGGCATCATAGACGAAGCAACTCTTGACTCTGAAGGTCGTTGCGTTATTCTTGAGTTCCCCGGCTTTGTGCTCCTCGGAGTTTATAGTCCTGCAAACCGCGATGAATCTCGGGATGAGTTTCGCATCGGCTTCTTCCAGGCTCTTGATGTGAGAATACGAAACCTCGTCGCTTCTGGAAAGCAAGTCATTTTGACAGGCGACTTGAATGTTATCCGCTCCGAGATTGACTCGACCAACGTGGCAGAAACATTGCGTAAGGAAGGGATAGATCTGAGTGACTGGATGAACCTACCTGTGCGGCGCATCTTCAATCAACTCATTTTTGAGGGAAGTGTGTTGGGCGTGAGAGACCAAGGCCGTGAAACGCCTGTTCTATGGGACTTGTGTCGCTGCTTTCACCCTGCGCGAGCCGGCATGAATACCTGCTGGGATACAAAGCGGAACACAAGGCCTGCCAACAATGGCAGCCGTATTGACTACATCCTTTGCAGCGATGGCATCAAGGACTGGTTCAACTCAGCAAATATCCAAGCGGGGTTGATGGGCTCTGATCATTGTCCGGTCTTTGCGACCTTTGCGGACAAAGTGACAGTAGGATACAAAGAGCGTGCGTTGATAGAGATGTTGAACCCCCCTGACATGCTTCAGGGTGAGAAGCGTTTGCGGGATTGGAGCCCAAAGAACCTGCTTCCTTTGTCTGCTAAGCTGATTCCAGAGTTTGACCGACGGCAGAGCATCCGCGATATGTTCAAAAAGAACGCCGCTCCAGCCATTCTTCCGCGAGAGTCTACAAACTCGAACATACTGGCAGAACCTTCAAAAAACGCAACTAGCAACACAGAAGAGTCTTCGGAGAAAGGGAGCGAAGCTTTCGAGTCACAATTCGGCGTGGCTTCTACGCCAAGGTCACGCGAGATTGCCAACTCGACCCAACAGATATTATCTCAACCGAACACCAAGAGACCTGCAATGACCACCGAGATGGCGACTCGACCTATCAAGAAGACCAAGACTCAGACGAGCACAAACGAACGCAAGAGCAAAGTGCCACCAGAACAACGGACTTTACAGGGGTTCTTCAGGCCGAAAGCTCCAACAGCCCAAGTTGGGCCAGAGCGAGTGGTGGCAAGCTCGACGCCCTCATCAACAAAGAAATCAACAGGATCAGCAAAGGGACCAACTGGCTCCCAAGGGTCCTCGTCTACCCTAGTGGCTACCCCCGTAGAAGGGCCACCGCCCCGCGACTCCGAGCCTAATAGCGACCCCGACTCGTCCGACATAGTGTTTGACCCGATTCAAGCTAAGGAGTCGTGGTCCAAGCTGCTGGGCAAGAGGGTCGCACCCCGATGCGAGCACAACGAGCCATGCATCAGCTTCACTACCAAGAAGCCAGGCGTCAATTGCGGTAAGTCGTACAGAGACGTGCATGTGGTGGCGCACAACGGCGCGGCTGCAACGTCGGTTGCCGATACAAGGTTGAACTTTGAAAGCTAATTTCGATGACAGGTCGGTCGTTTTACATTTGCCCACGTCCGCTGGGACCATCAGGAGAGAAGGAAAGAAATTCAGAATGGCGCTGCGGTACATTCGTCTGGAGCAGCGACTGGACTGGCTCATGATCTGGAGTTTGGGTATTTCACTGGAAGGGAGCTTGCTGGGATACTCTACATTTACCTAGTATCAAGGCTGAAGGGTAGCATTGTAGCGGAATGTCCCGGTGTACGAACCGACTTTGATCTTGCTGGCAGGATAGGTAGGATGCGCAGGATAACACGCATCTTGAGGTTCCGGACGTAGCAGAGTCAAGTGGTTAGAGTAAATCCTACATGTATCATATCGTACAGGTTGTGTGAGTGGTTCGATTCAAATACTATGCAGTCATGCCACAGTCATCATGTAAACAAGAGTAGAGTAATGATCCCATTTAACTTTCCACCCCGAGACAACGCAATGCGATGTCTACTACCTAGATTCTTATTATCTACCTAATTAACGGGGTGGAAAGTATACCATAAACCAGCGCAACAATAAACAGAGTGAGTGGATTGCAAGCTGTGCTACCGCCATGCTGTCCGTCAAGTCTGGTTGCCTCAAAGCCGCAAGCGATTCCGTGCTATCAGTCAAAACAACATCATGTAATACCATTCGCTTGTAAACAGACAGTCGACGACAAGCCGCCTGCAGTCCACTGCGGGTATCATCAAATCGCAATGCTTCCTTCCTTTTGTCAATGTGAACCGAAACTCCGTGATTGAGATCAAGTCCTGTATCATTCAATTTCCTCCTCGAAGATGTTCTCCATCTGATTAAAGTCAGTCATTGTTATGCAAGCTTTGGGCTAGCCAACTTACTCTTTGTCTCTGATACACAAGCGTGGGGCTTCGAAGCTAGCTAGTGCTTGTTGATATGGCGAGAACCGAAGGGGTCATGAATTGTTTAGTTGTTGTTGGTGGTGTTGGTGTTGATGCTCAACTGAGGAACACCAACAGGGGCCAAGGTGGTGTTGGCGCTGGCACCAACACCGGCAACAACTGGAGCAACAGTGTTGCGGCGTCTCTTGTCCCCAGTGCGACGAGGACGATACTGGTAGTCCGGGTACATGATGCGGTGCTCTGCCTTGATCTGATCCGCCTTGCGCTTGTATCGAGAACGGACCTCGCGAGTCTCCATGTTCCAGCACTTTCCAAGCACCTGGGCTGAAAAGAAGTTAGTGAAATTCAGAACCTGGTAAAGCACGACTCACAGATCTCGTTGTTGGTAATGTCAGGGTTGCTCTGCTTGACAAGCTGGTGGCGCTCCTTGCGATAGATGATGTAGGCGTTGGGAGGTCGAGGAATCTTCATGCCCTTAGCAGACTGTTCGGGACGGTTGAGCCAAACAGCCTCAGGAGCTCCAGTGACGTTGACAATCATTCCGTTGTTGGCAGTGTAGTCTCCAGGGACTCCGAGATAGTAGCAATCAGCACCACTGCCATCGCGAGCATACATGACGGGCTCGCTAAACTCGACACTATTGAAAATATGAGCACACGTGAAGAACTTCACAGCATGGCAACTCACATGAAAAGGTTGGCAATGGCGGTCTTGGCTCCAGCATCCATCTGGTTATAAAGCTGACCAGGGATGAGGACAATCCTGAGAGGCTCCTGCTGGGTTTGCTTCATGCACTGGAAGACGCTGTCGATGTGCGACTCACTCCACCCAGAAGTGAAGTTTCCAGGAGTGGAAGAGCCGGCGGGCAGCAGGTAGAGGGTGCTCATGGTGATGATGCTTGTCGTGACCTGAGCTAGTCCAGCTGATGTGTGTTAGAGAAGTTTGAAAGCTGTCCCAGGGCTTTCAAGTAGAAGAAAGAAAGAAGTTGGAAGTGTTGTGGGTGAAGAGGAAAAGAAAGAAAAACAAAAGCGCCCTCGAAGGAATTTGTAGCAGCAGTGCAAACGCCTGCTCTTCTATTGATGCACGAAAGTGGGGCATCGTCAATTGGGCAGGTACGTAGCTTTCTAGGATTCTCCTCAGCTTCTCCTCACTGCCCTTTGTTTTGAATCATGGTCCGTGCAATGCCACTTTCTAAGAGACAGACACTGTGGGAGACGGTGGAGTGGGGCCTCAAGTCTAGAGGATACTTGGCATGCAAGAGAAGTTATGAAAGCCGGAAGTATAATCTGAACTAATTCGAGTAGCGCGTAGTGTTCGATTGAAGTTTTGTGTGATGGAGTTTTATAAAAACAATTCAGGGCTCTCCTTTATTAAATATGAATATTTCTAATCTGTCTGCTCAACATGTCAAGATCAATATACTCCCCTATTGCCATCCGCCTAAGAAACACCTAAATTGATGGAGATACACCAAGAAAACAAGTGGCACTTAGTTAATGGCAAATGTCTAATATAATATTGCTGGTTTCATAGTTATAAATCAGTTGATTTCCGATAAACTATTTGAGATTTTACTTACACTTGAGTCTTGAAACTTTTTCTTTTAGATACTCTAGAAACATGGTTATTTGAGCATTGTTTACCTAAGGAACATCACTTGATGAGGGGCACAGTAGTTTTCTACAGCAATAAGCTGCGCGACCATCTCAATCCCCGTATTAGAACTCGAACATGCAACGGTACTCAAGTTAGTGAAACTAGTGTCTTGTTTTCTGGCAAGTTGCTTACCAAGGTCGGTTCTGAAATGGGAACTTGACCTTGATCGACTAAAACCCCAAAGTCTGTATCTATTATGTAGAAGAGCATCTAAGTGACGATTGCCTCCATATAATATGAGGACTGAACAAAACGAACTATGATGGATACATTTGAGACTCTATTCAGGTTTCAAAGCAACATAAGAGAAATACGAACTTACTCACCTACTTTCTGTTCATAGGCACTCCTAGGATGAAACCGTCACACCAGACTCCGTTATGTTTCAGGAGTTCCTTTTTCTTTGGCACCATACAAGGATTCATAGGAAGATTGTTCTCCAAATTGGTGTCTTAATGATGTCAAAGTAGTTTCTAGAACCAACTCCCTATGCATCTGTCAATCAGTGTGGCTTGTTAACTGCAGTGCCAAGCACCAACAGCCTGTACCTGGTTCTACCACTGGTGACTGACTTTATGTTGGAGCTGTTAAGGGGCGTGAATCTTCCAGAGCCCCCACCGCACCTCTCCCCCATTGCAATCACTGGGATTTCTCTCCTCCTTCACCCACCCACCAAACATCAATCTCCAACATTTAAAATCTCCTCTTTCTACCGATTCACCACACTATTCGACTTCTGTTCTTTCAAGAAACTCACTCTTTCCATATTTTACGATCATGGCATCTCAGGCCCCTCCTCGCAACGGCCTCACAATGCCGCCCAGAGCCACTGAGCATGATATTCGTGCTCTCTTGGCTGGGAAGGCTTTGGATCACTTGGTACCTTTTAAAGGCGGTCGATGGATTGTGGTATCTCGAGCTCAAGACACTGTCCTCATTGCCTATGCCTTGGAGGACGGTACCGAAATCCTCAACACCACGGTGCATATTGCTGCAGCCCCAGATGTTGCCGCAGATCTCTGCTGGCAGCATGTTTATGGCTATCCATCAGGTAACTGCTTGATTTTTTCCTTTCCAACTCCGACTACTTGACTAAAAAAAACAGCCACAGCGCCTATCCCAAACGTTACTCTTGCGCATGATTCCCTTGCATCTAGCACCAATGAACAGATATCGTCCCAGGTGCACCACCAGATGCCAGACACAAGCAACACTTGGCCAGCGGCTGTTCCTGTCTTGAGCACTGACATTACCCCAGCCCCTCTCGACCCTGAGCTTCCAGCTTATGATCAACCACTTCTCCCAGTTCATGCTCAGAGCCAGTCTCAGGCCCCAGTTCAGGTGTACGGCACACCAGCCACGACGGAATCGGAGTCGTTTCAGAACACCCAGGCACAAGAACAGTCCGCGACTGAGACTCGAGATGTTCCTGGTAGGCATGTCTATAGATTTTGAGAGAAGCCCATAGCTTACCCTTCTATAGTGTTTCAAAACGGTGATGGCTCTACCTTTGGTACCAGCCAAATCGCCCCTCAAGACGGAAACGCTGAGGCGGCGGATACCGACCGCAACTGGGGCTCTCTCGCATTCAACCCTTGAGTGCTGCAGTATGAGCTTTTCTGCTGCAATAAAGTTGTTCTCGGAGCAGCTTTCGAGTGTTTTCTACCAGGTAAGTTAATCGCTGTCATATAGCTGAACTCTCTAACGCTGAATAGCACAACAAGATTGAGAGACGAACTACCATGCTCAGGTTTACGGTATCCCTGGAGCATAGTATACAGAGATATGTTGTGGTCAGAATCGCAGGGACATTTGGAGATTGATGTCGTGAACGGCTTATTAGTTAGTCAGACGATATTAGGTATCTAGTCAATTACCATGAGGATTAAACTCCTAAGTACAGTTCGTAGTATAAAACAGCCCGAATATGAAATGATTAAACCATAGGAATAATCCAGGTCAAGAAGCTGAGGAAGCGAAACGCAACCACTTCAAGAGGCCCAGGTGAGGTTGGAATTGCGTTTGATATGGCCCACAACGACTGGGGTAGTTGACACCCCAGGTTATTGGTGGTTAGCCGCTTGGCGATCTTTCAGGGCTGAGAACATGGGGATAATCACAGTAAAGTCTGACACTGTCCTTAGATCCGAGCCTAAATGTCGCTTGGCGGCACTACCCCAAAAAAAGACGTTCCTGACCACCTATAACATTTCCCCTGAGCTGGGATAAGATTCATTCTCTACCATCTCCTCCTAGAGCGACTTCTGAGTTGCTAGTATTGACAATCAAAACGCTTCCATTGCAATTGCAGTTGCCTAGCAACCCCACCCGCTGTTCGTTGCCACAATAGCAACGCATCCGTTTGTACTGACAATAGGGTCAACAGGGTCAATAGCCAGATTTCGCTCTAACCCATTTTGGCAGAGCGCTAGTCCCACTTTAGCTGCCACTTGAGATCCCACTAAAGGCCGTGAGAAGCGATGACGATGGCTCTTGACGATCAGGGGAGGGAGTGGGAAGTGGTGGACCCTGGTGGGTGGTGAATTGATGTCAAGATAAGCTTGACCTACCTAGGTAGTGAGAAAGTGTACCTGCCACGATCGAAGTGGCCCCCCACAACTTCGGGCTAGAAGGCGTAAGCCTGCAAGACGATGGAAGGACGTCGTTGACACCCTTCTGAGTGCACTTAGTGTACATCTGATACTACATTTACCCTGTTCTCTCCGCTTACATCTTTCAACGTCTCGGGTGATGGCAAGCGCAAGGGAATGGCTGCCGCAACTGGAAATCTAACTAACTTACGTAGTCCTCTGCGCCTCTTCTATCTTCTCCCATTTTCGGGGAGTCTTCGTCCTCAGTCCCAGTTCACTATAGCACTAATTGCTCTGCAAAAACAAGACGAGGGATTCCTGAACCCGGTTGCCGCCTCCAATGAATTGGGGATAAGGGGTGTTGAAATAACCCAATCCAATCGACCAGCGCCAACTTGTCCAGAGCGAGCTCTCGCAATCACACCTGACATTTGAACTAGTCGGCAGACTCAGTCCTGTATGTCTGAGTGTCAGTCAGGGAGAGCAGCGCTAAATCGGAGATAGCATGGGTGTGACCCGCCCGCCATCAACGATCGCAGGACCAGGGACCGGGCTCGCAGAACAAACAGGCTTGGCAGCTGGTCGCGGCCCACAGCGAAACCCGATTAAGCGCGAGCGAGGGACAGGGGTAACGTGGTGGATGTGTCTGCTTTTCGAGAGTGTTTCCATCCATCCAAGGTGTATCAACCACGAATTCAACCATGGGTCAACAGGTACCATCATCCGCTGCTAGCAAACACCACCTCCTTGTCCATGCATAAAAGGTCTCCTCAAGGCATCCAACGCCTATAACCTAAGCTTGACTTCGTCTCGCTGACAGCGGAGACACAGAGTAGGTAGGAAGTGTACAGTAGATACCATCACGCCACCCCGATGGCTTGCAGTAGGGTTAAAGCCACTTTCGCAGCACCCGCATCTTCGCCAGGTTGCGAGCCTGTACGCCGCAGTCTGGGTTCTTGGGTTCTCGGTTACCCAGAATGTATGCGACGCAAACAGCTCCATACCAATGCAAGATATTGGATATCAAGTGAGATGGTCAAGCCTCGACTCGCTGGAGCGCTTGGGTCCGATACTGACCTGGACAGTGCATGTTGTGACCAGCTTTTTCGGGTCTGGCATTGATTGACCATCGCGTCCCATTAAATCGTGGCGCAGACCAGTCTGGAGTTGAGAAAACCCGAAAATACTTCAAACGGAGACTGTTGTCTTGTGTAGTAATACCAGCTACCTTGTCTTTGTTTGCCATACTTGCTGATATTTTATAATCTGCATACCATGGTATTAACAAGGCATTGGATTGTAGGGGCTGCCTGTCAACAGCTACACGAAATATTTTTAGGTGACAGTCACTCCCTTGATAAAAACTGCTTGAAAGTTGAATTTGAGTAATTGAACAGAGCAGCTCAGAAGGCCAGTTTCATCCCATACGCGTCGACATTCATGGTCATTTATAGCGTGTACCAGTAAACCGTCGAGGAAGGGGGCCGATGGACTTCTGGAGGATGATAGTACAGTCCAAGGTCCCAAAGGTAACTGGACAACCCGGGAACCTACTCATATGTAGAAAACGAAAAAGACGTATGCGATAAGCGAAAGACTGGAGTTGCAGAATTGTATCATGGATTAAAATTGATATTGTTCTTCTAAGGTCCAGCGACCGCCATAGGTTTTGAGATCAAGCCTACCAGCATGCCTAACGACCCTCAAAGCGTGATACAATCAAACCAACCCAAATGCCCTATTCAAGCAAGCCAAGATCGGTGTAATGCAATCGACAGGCTCTGGACTTTTTTATTTGGTAATCCCAACATACAACGATTATGTATCCCATAAGCGTAGGCATCATGAACCAAAAATACCTACGCCCAGATGCCCCGGGAATCAGCATCAAGGCCAAAATAGGGAAGGAATTGAAGTAGAAGAGAGTGACGGAAAAGATCTGGACAAAAAGCAGCCAATAGGGTTTCGCCTTGGCGCAATATGAACAGGATGCTGCGACGTCCGATATAATTCGTAAAGGGTGCAGGGAACTAGCACGATATAGGCCATCCTCATGCAGTGGCGAGCCCAGTTCTCTGCTAACCAAGCTGGCATTATGTTGAGCGAAATCCCCAGGGGGGTATTTTAAAGAACTGGAGGTGATGTGTCGTTAATGGTTGGCGATTGAGAGGAGAGAAGAACCAAGACCCCAAATCTTGATGATGGAGAGAGAGAGATGGAAGACGTAAAAGCTGAAGACTGAGAAGTGCACAGGTACAACATTAATATACATAAAAGATTGAGGTAATAAATTCTTTTCTGTACCTAACCCTGCAGGCATGCAGAGAGTTGATGCAATGCTGGTGTTAGTAGTTTTGAAGCTTTTTGAGAAGTTATTGTGACATGGTCTGAACACTGCCATAACCTTAAGCACACTGTTATATGGATTAGATTTCCTGTGTTGGCCAGTAATACTTAGGAGCCTCTTACTGCCTTGGCCGCCATATATTTAAGTGAAACCCGTAAAGTGCCTTGTGTCACTGGCCGTTTCCAACGTATCCCAAATCCCATCGATGGGACTGACGTCCTTTCAGGCGATGGTACGGCACTGCTGCCAAATTGAGTTTCTTATGGACACACAATAAAAAAAATAACAGATTTGCTGGAGAATAGCATTATGTACTCCTATCGGTAAATTGTGTGAAAGCTTGCCGGCCGTCATGAGGCTCAGAGTTGAGAGTACTAACATTCCGGGAATGGCCAATGCTCCCTGAGCACATATACGGTCTGGCCCAACTTCAGTATGAATGGCATCTATTTTTTTTCGCGCAAGCTAAACTTGGAACAACCCTGCAAATAAACATTCGCCGCCTTCCAATATCCATAGTTAATCTAACTGGTTATGCCAATCAAGCAAATAGGCATTACCGCCTCGAAAAACGTCCAGCAACCAGATCAGTGAATAGTCTGGAAAATCTTATAAATTGTTCAATTGCCGTAAAGCCGACGAACATAACAGCGGACCATAACTCAGTAAGTATGCGCTCCTCTGCTACTTACTCCGTTTACAAGGGAATACTGCGAAGCTCAGTAACATTCGTAAATGATACATGGGATGAGCAAGATCCGGCCTGTATGGACGAGGCGTGCATGGGTAACACGTCCTAGAAGTGTTGTCCGGCGCGGTTCTGGCATGATGACTTCGGGGATGGATGGGGGTTAGAGGGGTGAAGAGCGAATATACTGGTTGGTTGAAAATTGGTTGATGCTGTGTGAAGCGTAGAATAATTTGTTCTGCCTCTCTGGAGGAGTGACGGAGAGGAAATGAAATTTGAGAAATCTAGGCTGAGACGCTATAGTTTTCATACCTAAAGATTTGAGACAATACATTGTATTCAAGCCCGTGGTTTCTCAGAACCTGCAGAAAGTTGATGTACTGTAATGTTGATGTAGGTATTATCTGTAAGGCCTTTCACCAAAGTTATTATGGCCTGGCCGCAAAGTCCTACAGGTTGCTGTGACTTCAAGTACCACCATATGCGCTTAGATGTGATGTAGGTGCCAAGGTACAGCCCCCGGGGGCGATAAAGGGCTAACGCGGTACAGCTATCGCAAGGTACGGCGATGTTATCATAGCCCAGTCAAGCACAGCCAGTCTCCCCCAAGAGCTTCATCTACCTATCAACCAGATGTACTAACCTTTCGCAAGCTCTGATTCATCGAGACGTCCAATCTGACCTTCAATACCAATTCCGCTGTAGCAAAGATACGGACAGAAACACGGAAGTTGCCCTTTAATACCCTGCATCCTGTACTATACCTACCTTAGGTAGGTAGTACTCTATCATGCTGGTACACACGACTCAGATTGCATCGCGGGGCTCCGCCGCATAAATCACCAATCAGTTTCAATTGCGTCCAGTCAAGCTCTGCGGTGAATTCCAAGAATTCGGAAGCTGATTTCTCCCTTCTCCATTCCTGTTTTTATCTAGTAAAAAACACCATGAACCAGCATCACCGTCCACCAAACGTAAGTCTAGGGGCCACCAGTTCATCACCGGCCTTGGCGATTATAGTGCACGGCTACGGTACGGCGAGTCCGTCTCTTCGCGTCTTTGTTCGCGTCGCGGAAGGAAAATCATGGATATAAGATACATACAAAACGACCAACAAGCTTCCGCAAGCCACCAACTTTATTACTTTCCAAGACTTGTTTGTGTGTCTCGTATCTCTCTCCCCTTTCTCATCTGAGAAGCCCATTGGTCGCTTGAGCTTGGGGGAATGGATGCCGACCGCAAACCCAAATCCTTACTCTTCCTGGTATGAGATCTTCCTCATCTCGCCCAGACGATGGCGGGCAGCTGCCAACGCGTTCTCCAATTGGAGAATCTCGACCTATTTGTTGGTGGCTTGTCAGTCGTTGATCTTACACCATAGGAATAAATCTTGCCGGATATAGTAACCGTTATGCCCGCACAAGCCCGGGAATGAGTAATGTGGAGGGGAGGGGGTGGGAACGGATGCCAAACATGTCAGGACTAAACTTACTTGCTGCTCCATCTCTCGCACCTTAAACTCATGTGTTCCAAGCTTGGAATAGTCTACCTGGTCCTCCTCTTGGCTGCGCTCCTTAATCAAGCTCTGAACCTGGCGCACCAACGCTCGGCACGCGGCACCCACCGCTTTGCTCGCCTGCTCGAGCTTCTCTTGGCTCTTGGACATGAACCCTGCTTTGACTCTGCTCGCAGCCACAAGCTGTGCCGTCGAGGCTGCCACATCGTTCGAGGCCACGATGAGCTGTTCCGGGCTGTTGCGACCAGAGATGACACCGTCTGCAGTCTCGATCAGAGTGTTGGTTGACGACGCCACAGCCTTGGCAGCCGAGATGAGACCCTCGGTCCATCGGTTGTTCTTCTTGTAGAATGCTGTTCGCGACGACGATCCTCGCCCAGCCTGCACGATCTCCTGCTGTGTCACTGTGGCCGCCTGAATCAGCTGCGTAATGGCGTTGGTGATCGCCGTCGCCGCATCCAGAATCGAATCGTGCACCTTGAGCTCGTATGTCGAGTAGCCATCGCGAGGCTTGTTCTTGAGTTTGGCCAACCGCGCTGCTGCTGCTGCGATGGCATCCGCAGCCTTGCTCAGCTCGGAATCGACGAGGTCTCCCAAGTCTCCCTTCTTGTTCGCGAGCTTGCCGAAGCCAGGGGCGAACGACTCAACAAGCTTGTTGAGCTTCTGCAGGTTCATCTGAACGTCGTTGTTGCTGTTGATCACTACATCTGTCTTCTGCAGGGGGTCCATGCCTTCAAGTCGGAAGCTCTGAAGGCCTCGGAGGAACTGGACCGCTGACAGAGCAGGCTGGCGGGTTCCATTCATAAGTGAATCGGTCTTCTTGTCATCCGTAGCGAGACGGGTAAGACCTTTGGTGTTGCTGCACACATCAGCAATAGCACCAGAGAAGACGTTGATCGCCTTAATGAGTTCTGCGTGTGTCGCGTTGGGGCCATCTGCGATGAAGTTATTGAAAGACGTAGCAAACTCCATAGCACTAGCTGAGGCTTTTTCAATCTGTGAGAGTACGTATGAAGGAGAGGCATTCTGGTTACCAGCCTGCATGCTCGAGTCCAGTTCATAGAGCGCATCGTCAACACGCGCAACGCCTGCCTGAAGGACAGAATCAATGATGTCGTTGATCTTGTCGAGATTCGACATGATAAGGGCATCGATTTGACCGTCAAGGGCATTATCGGTGTCTCCTTGGTTTTGTTTGAGCTCATTAAGCTCAATGAGTGTCTGGTCCATACCCGCTTTGTAAACCTCAAGCTCCTCCTCCTTGTCTCGGAGAAGCTGCTCTAGGTCAGAGCTGCCATCTCGAAGATTCATCTGTGCATCTTCCAGCTGGCGCGACTTGTTGCGCAATGCCTCTTCGAGATCCGCCATCTCACGGTTATACTTGGCAAGCATCGTCGACAGCTCGTTGCCCTTGCTGCGCTCCAAGTTGTCGGCCTTGTCCTGGGCCATGCGGAGCTCGCGCTTCAGCTTCTCAACCTCGTCTTTACTACTACCGCTTGCACGGTCCTTGTCATGAAGGGCGCGATCACGCTCACGGATCATGTCGGCCAACTCCAGGTTCTTGGTCTTGATCTCACGCTCAAGCTTTTCCCTTCGATCGATGGCCTCCTGAGCACTGGCAGCCTTGAGTTGAACAGCCTTGAACTTTTGAAGGAGATCGAGATGTTCATGGCGCAGCTGGGAGTAGAGCTTTGCCAGTGCCTCGTACTTTGTCCTCCACGTGTTGACTTGCTCCTGAAGAGCCCGGATTTGATCGTCCTTGCTATTCATCTGCTGGCCGAGACTGTTCTGAAGATGCGAAAGCTCACCCTCCAGAGCCTTGACACGCTGATCGTATTGCTGGAGCATCAGCTGATCACGCTCATACTGAGCACGAGCGTTGAGATTCTCCCGCTCTAACTCAGCAAGCCTTCCTTGAGTCT
Source organism: Fusarium sublunatum (assembly GCA_013623665.1). NCBI lineage: Eukaryota > Fungi > Ascomycota > Sordariomycetes > Hypocreales > Nectriaceae > Fusarium > Fusarium sublunatum. The sequence goes on from JABFFF010000173.1 coordinate 99,201, forward strand.
GCCATTGGGCCTGCTGAGCCATAAGCGCCTCTTGCTCACGTTGTTGCTGTTCCATAAGTCGTTGCTGCTGCTGCTCAAAGTCACGCTGCGCCTGGAGTTGCGCCTGCTGCTGGGCTAGAAGAGCTTGCTGTTGCTGTTGCTCAAGCACACGCTGCTGTTCTTCGTACTCGCGGTTTTGGCGGTCCAGCTCGCTCTTCCAAAACTCATTCATTTCATCAGGACCTTCATTCTTGGGCTCTGGCGGTGGGGTTGGCTGTCGTTCGATCTCCTGCTTCGGTCGCGCAGGAAGCGCAGGAGCTTCATCGTCTTCGGCGAGGAGGTTTGGAGGATCTTGAGGCAGCTTGGGGATGGTGATGAGGCTGGTGAGATATCGGAGATTCGAGCATTCGTAGTAGAACTTGACCAAGCGATAATGCTGGGCGTTGTATCGTTCACGGAGAGGTTCAAGAGCGTCATCATCCCCGGTTGCTTTGAAAGTGTTAACCCTAAGATCATGAAGAGGTGGAGTATGAATCACTGACTGGAGTGCATGGCCCGAAGCATGCTAGTGATAAACTTATAGATACCATAACTCTCTTGAACAAGGGGAACAAGAGCCGCAATGCGACACTCATTGTTTCCCACATTGCGGAAGTGAGAAAAGATCAGCTTTTGGAACTGCTCAATCTTATCCTGCAGCACCATCAGGTCGCTGATAGTCTCGTAGCCTTCGTTGGGGTCGTTTATGGCCTTTAAACTGAGGTACTCCTCATACTCGAAAGTACCATTGAACTCGGGATGCTGATGGTGAAAAGAGAGTTTTGCGAGAAGATAATAGACGTATTCCCGGATCAAAGGTCCGTAACCGCGCATACCTTCACCTCCTCCGCCCATGCCTCGATTCAAGCTATCGATCCAGGCGCGGTTCGCCATTGCCTCCTTGAGAGCGCTAGGATGACCTTCCTGGAGCACCTTGTGGATCGTAATAAGAGCTTTGAACGTCTGGACTTCGTCGGCGAGAATAGGTTGGCTATTGATACGAGCGATCAGCGGAAGTTATCATGCTGTATGGCGCGGAACGTACACCTTGATACCAGACCAAAAGGCGGCTGATGACCGGTGGTCCCAAGTGTAAACGATGCATGCTCGAACATGCTTGCGCTTTGGTGAGATCTCCTCGGCATTCGTAGCTTTCTTAATGTTGATGGCGAGTTCCTGATCGGTTCTGCGCAAAATCATGGAGTTAGTTTGGTATACATCCGGTGCGGCCGTGAATCACTGACTTCGTATGCTGGGTGCTATGCACGGCAGCCATGATTGCAATTGAAAGCGGACACGCTCCGCAAGCTATTATTCGATAAAGGATAAGGAATATGCGCAATAAGAGTCTGTCGTCAACGTTGATGATAGCTGCCGATGGTACCCCTGGAAATCACGAGATAATTTCCCCGTCGAGGCCCAACGCCGCGCAAGCTCAGGAGACTAATAAGAAACTGAGTCGCAAGAGACGAACAGAAAGTGAGTTAGGTCTAGTCAGCGATTTCTCTGGAGGCTTTACTGTAGATCAAGTATTTGGGTCGTCGTCAGCCTTGACAAATCTCGGGCGACTCTTGGTCGTGGCGCTTCCTGGCTGCGATTTGATGTCGTAGCTTTCAGTGGCTGGGTCGCGAAGGGGAGAGCGTCATACGGGGGTACGTACTCTTAATCAATGAAGGGTGGGGCAGTTGAAGACGACTCGGAGGCCGGGGGGTAGGAGCTTCCCTGGATACTAGATGTAAAGAAGGATTCGGTAGCGGCATTCAAATTATCCGATTCAAGACGATGGGGAAGAGAATTGTTTTAACGATGCTACTCTGAGAAGTGGCTGGTGCGAACTACGGGCAGTAATTGAAGTACAGTGATTTTGTAATCACATACTACAACTCAATGTACAAACGGAACAAGCAGAGCATTGAGGAGAGTTGAGGGAGGAGCCGAGATAACGACTCCCACACTAATCTCGTCAAATGCGCCAATGGTTATCATGCCAAACTGAACCACGTAAACTCGAGCTGGGTAAGCCAAAAACTCAGACTAGTTGTCAATTGATAAATAAACTAAGCATGGTCAGATAACGATATAGGTTTGGTTGAATCAGCAGTCTCATCAATAGCAAAGCCATACCTAGGTTGTATCTCACCTTGTATAGGTATGTTTCTCCCACGAGGATACCTAACTACCTGGAGAAATGGAGTACTACGTACAGAGCGACAGCAAGAGACCTAATCATTACCTAGCTTGAGTATGAAACTCGCAGCACAAAATGAGCGATAGTTTGCGGGTTAAGTACCTGTACGTACTATGAAAATCGACAATCATGAGGTCCAGGTTAGCCCGTACCTCGTGTAGTTGAAGTATATTCACGACTTACCTAGGTTCCTACTTAGGTAATTGTAGTTGCACAACTTACATGCCTGTACCTACCTAAGTACTATTCAAGACAGATGCCACAATGTATCCTGAAGCTTACAACACAGTGAGTTAGACCACCATACAGAGGGATGCGACAAGAACCCTCTAGGAAGTGCTACTGGCTTGATGGCCAGCATTGGTCCATAAATACAAACACTACATACTCTATATCACACACTCTTGAGGAAATCACACATGACAACGTTGGGAGGAAGCGTCTTATTTGGTTGCGAGCACCTGGGCAAGCTCTGAGCCCGCTACGTGAACCAGGCAAAGTCGCCAAAGGTATCTTTGAATACAGAGACACGGCATGCTTCAAACGATGTCTTTTTGGTCTCATTCCCTATGGACATCAAAACGCAAGCCCTTGCCATGCATATTTCTTTCCCATCCGGACGCAGTACCCCAAGTAAAAAGAAGCAAGCACTACCAACCCCGCAATATCTTTTCTTTTAGATCGTAGTCTCGTAGGGAAGAGGAGTGAGGGTCTGGGGAGGGTTGTCGCCGAGAGAAACTGTTCGGGCTTCACGGGGGCCAGCGGGCTGACGCTTGACCTGGACGACGGTGCCATCGGCCTTAGCCTGGCGCTTGGCCTCGGCGTTCGCCTTCACTCGGCGGAGGAAGTCCTCACGAGATCGGGACTGCTGGATGTGCTCGATTCGGACGTTGATTCGCTTCTCGATGTAGCGGTGCTTGACCTGCTTGTAGATGATGACACCGACGGCGGACTTGGTGACGTTGTAGATAACGCCAGTCTTGCCGTGGTAGACCTTGAAGGGCATACTGAATTCGATTGTTAGCCCTCCCGTCTCATTGCACATAAATTTCCCAAGCGTTCAAGTCCACAGTTTTCGTGTATGTTTTGTCGCATGGGGGAGGCGTTTCTTACCCCTTCTGAACGGCACCGTTCGTCTTGATGTCGACGATATCACCAACGCGGTACTGTCGGAGATAGGTGTTCAGAGCAATCATACCCTTCTTGCGGAAGTCCCGGCTGAAGGCATACTACAAAATTGTCAGTTCTCATGCCGACGTCGTCGAAATTCGCAAATCGCTAGCTGAACATACGCGGGTGCCCGCTCTCTTTCCGTAGGAGTGACCCATCTCGAATTGTCGTCGGTCGCGGGAGGGTTGGGGTTAGTAGTCGTGGGTTGGCGAAAGAGATGGTGAAGACCTTCGCTTTGGTGTTGTGGATTTCTCGAAGGCGGCCTTGTGCGAGCGGGTCTTGAGATTTTCCGAAAGTTTTTTGATCTCGGTAGGGCAAGGGCGATTATTATGTGGGTCTGTCCGCACGTGCATGAATTTGCGGTTTGCGTGTTAGGGTTCTTCTCCAACCACCACACGTGATCCGGTCCCTTTGGCAAATTTCCTAACGCACATTTCGAGCATTTCTCGAACTTGTGAGAAAGCTCAACTCCCGCCAAACACCCAAGGAGCAAGTCAAGTGAGTGTCATCACAAGAACCTCACACTCGCGCATTAATTAACAAGTCTTCAGGATGCCTCCTCGCGCCCACTCCAAGACCTCTCGTGTCCCCCGGCGACCCTTCGAGTCCGCCCGACTGTCAGTATCACCGGCCACTGAACATGAGCTTGTCTCTGTTTACGTCGATTGTGAATGAAGACTGACCCGATGATAATAGTGACTCCGAGTTGAAGCTCGTCGGCGAGTATGGCCTGCGCAATAAGCGTGAGGTCTGGCGAGTCGGTCTGACTCTGTCCAAGATCCGTCGTGCTGCCCGGTACGTTGAAGTGCACCTCAAGATTTTAGCATATGTGCATGCTCTAACAACTCCGACAGTCAGCTCCTTACCCTCGATGAGAAGGACCCCAAGCGTCTCTTCGAAGGCAATGCCCTCATTCGCCGTCTCGTCCGTGTTGGTGTCCTCGATGAGTCCCGCATGAAGCTGGATTACGTCCTCGCCCTCAAGATCGAGGATTTCCTTGAGCGCCGTCTCCAGACCTGTGTCTGGAAGCTCGGTCTTGCCAAGTCCATCCACCACGCTCGTGTTCTGATCCGCCAGCGTCACATCCGGGTCGGCAAGCAGATCGTCAACGTTCCCTCATTCATCGTCCGTCTCGACTCTCAGAAGCACATCGACTTCGCTCTTACCTCGCCCTTCGGTGGTGGCCGCCCTGGTCGTGTCCGCAGAAAGAAGGCCAAGGCCGCCGAGGGCGGTGAGGGAGGTGAGGAGGATGAGGACGAGGAGTAAATGCAACACAAAATGCAAAAACGGTTCTCCCTCAGATCTGAGGCTCTTGGTAATGGGATACCACTCACGGGAAGGGGATTCTCTTCATAGCTTGCGGCGTTGGCCAGAGGATAAAAATGGAATGATTTCACCGGGTAACGACAACCAAAACCTCTGGTGTCTCCTCATCTATGTAAATGAAGCTCATGGAACACGAATCCAATTCACCGACCATCCACTGCCCTGCTCCTCGTTGTCAAGTCTAAATGCTGTTTGGATCCCGTGCGCAGCTTATTTGTGAATGTAATCGATGTAATGGTTATTCGTGTAAACACATCGCTATGTTAAAAGCTCATCTTTGCCCAGCATCTTCGCCATAGGATCATTTGTCGCCGTCCGTTTCCTCCTATATTCGTCCATTTCTTCCTCCGTGACTCCATTCATCATTTCCTCTCTTGTCCGCTTGCGTGGCTGTTCTTCATCCTTCTTTCCATCCTCCTTGGCTGGCTCCTCCGCCTCTTCCTCCTCGTCTTGAGTCAGATTGGCACCAGTGCGTTGACGCTCAGCTGCCTCCCAAGCCTCCTTGCCTTCTTCACCAGTACAATAGCTGTTCTTGATGAACGAGTGGCAGCAGGAATATCCCCATTTGAAGTTGGCCCACCAGCTGCCCCAGACTGAAGTATGGTTGTTGATCAAGACATCTTCAGCGTACTTGGACCTGGCCTCCTTCTTGGGTGCACCCTTGACCAAGCCAGTTTCGTCATATTCAACAAATTTCTCAGACTCGGTCACAGCCATGCTGCGCAGAGCAGCTGGCATAGACCTTTGATCTCCACCATACTTTTCGAGAAGAAGTTTCTCTCGCTCTGCACGCTTGGCCTCTGCCTCTTCCCTCTCCTTCTTCCGGTGGAACTCTCCTGCGGTTGGGTTTGCTTGTAGATGTTGGCTGGTATCGCCAGACTTTTCTTGGGCTTCCCATGCGTATCGCTGGGCGCTCTCGAAGGCGCCGGCGTCACCAGATGATCGCATGAACCCCTCCTCTGCGAACACATCTGCCGCCTTGTCTGCTGTTGCGCCGGCGTCGACCAGCGACCTTGTCTTTGGGTCATACTTGGCGGATTCCAAATCAAGATTGAGCAAATATTTGGCCGTGTCCTCTCGTATTCGCAATTGACGTGTTGCTGTACTCTGATGCTTGCTCATGTCATTCTCTTCTGCGTACTTGTCGCCTTCATCTGGCTCCTCATCACCGTTTTTACCCTTCGTAGCCTGCTTGCGCAACTCCTCCATCTGGTTGAACTCGTCCACCACGTTGAGATATTCCTTTGCATCGTAACCATTCCAGCGATCGCGCTTAGCATCCCATCCCATCTTGACTTCCTGAATTACCTCGTCGGCCTGAATATCCTTTCCGGTCCATTTTGCGCCCTTTGCTCGTGGCCGGCTCAGACAGTCCTTCTTCTTATGTGTCATTGCGCCGCAGTTCTCGCAAGCGCCTTTTCGATACTTGGTAGCCGCTGGACCGGCCTTTCTGCCGCGGTCATACCATTGAGACTTCTCGTCTTTCTCTTCGCGACGCTGGTGCTTGAGATAATCATTGTCGTCGCCTTCTTCGCCGGCGTAGAACGGTCGTTTACTAATGAAAGATGGGATGTAGATGTTTTCTTCTTTCGAGGCAGCGCCGGCCCCCGAGGGGGGTGGCTTTGATGGTGGCGGAGCCATGCTGAATATCTTTCGAGATCGCTTTGGGGCCCTGAAAATTTGAGGGAAGATGAAATAAAAGGAGAAAAGCCCAATGTACAAAAGATGCAAAGTCCTAGCTGCAGATCGGATCGCGAAACTGAATATTGGTTGTTTAGATAAGCAATCTTATCGTCACGTGAACGCGCGCGGCTGTGGCATGGTAAAACGCGTCTCATCTAAAATCGCCAAGACCATGTCATTGAACTGAACAACTTTAACTGACGATTGTTTGAGCCATGATTTCGTCTTATATTCTTTAACCAAGTACTTCCGAGCCCCGATGGATTCGAAGCGTGAAGAATATGGACATGTTCCGGGTCAGACTCAACTGTATAGATCACTATCAAGCGACGCCAACACGATATGACCCCCAGCTTCGCAATGATACTCGTCCCTCACAAATCTCAAAAGGGCCTAAAGTCCCTATCATTAGAGTGTTTGGAGCAACTGAAACGGGTCAAAAAGTATGTGCGCATATTCATGGCGCATTCCCGTACTTATACGTGGAGTACAAGGGGGGCTTGTCCCATGATGAAGGTTTGTTAAACTATCATAATCAACAATAATCGGCAGTTATTGACTTATTTCAGTCGGTGCCTATATCTACCGCTTTCATTTATCCATCGATCATGCCTTAGCAGTCAGCTATCGCAAGGATCAGAAAAACAACAATGCAAGGTTCGTGGCAAGGATCACTCTTGTCAAGGGCATTCCCTTCTACGGCTTTCACGTGGGGTACCGCTTCTTCTTGAAGATATACATGTTCAACCCCATAGTCATGACAAGACTCGCGGACCTTCTTCAGCAAGGCGTTATCATGAAGCACAAGTTCCAGCCGTACGAGGCACACCTTCAATATCTTCTCCAGTTCATGATAGACTTCAACCTGTATGGCTGCGATTACTTGGATTCATCAATCGTCAAGTTTCGATGTCCCGTTCCTGAATACGACCAGGACTCAGATTTATCACACTTGTGGCATAGCCGGACAATCCCTGATGACTACATTACCGATGAGAGTACACTCTCTCGCAGCAGCCACTGCTCAATCGAGGTGGATATATGTGTGCAAGACATCCTCAATCGGAAGAAGGTCAAGGAAAGGCCACTTCATCAAGATTTTACCGAACGGACGAGCCCACTTCCCGGAGACATGAAACTTGTTTACAGTATGGCTGGGCTATGGAAAGACGAGACTAAACGACGCAAGCGAAAGATGCAGGATTGTAAGGAGGGTAGCAGTCCATTCCCACCTGAAGTCCTCGTGTCTATGTCTGCCAATCCTCGCGACTCGCAGCCGCAGGGTTGGATTCATGAAGAAGAATATCGGACTGAGATCCAAAAACTCATTTCAGCAGAGAAGGCGACTGCGGACTTAGATGAACTTGCGTTCGATACCTTCTCAAAGCCCCATCCGTATGAAGAGCACGTTAGGACTACGCTAGAGTCTGCTGAGGATCTTTTTCCATCAAAACTTGCGCCAGCGTTGGGGCTGCCGTCGGGCATAGACCAAGCGAAACATGACTTAACAGACAGCATCATCGTTGACGAGCGGAGAGTTGTTCAAGTTGACGAGAATCACGATGACTTCTTCCCTGATGATTCGGATGAGGAAGCCATCACGACGTTAGTAGTAATGGATAAGGCCGCTGCAAAAGCTTTGCGTGGTTCTACAAACCAGCTGCCTGAGAAAGAACTGGCAGAGGCGGGTGTGCTTGATGTTGGCGATTTCGATGAGAATGCACCTTGGGCAACCATCCTCGGGGTCTGCCAAAGTGGTTTGAAGTCTGGCAAGCTGCCGGGCATTCTCCTACACAAAGAATTGCTTGATTTTGCAGAAAATGAGGGCCTGATTGGTCGTACACTGAAAGCACTACCATCTAACTCTTCCACCTCAACACAAATCAAGCGGCCATTAGCAGATGTATCGTCTACTCAGATGCTTAACAAAAAGCCTAAACTTGACAAACTGTCGATCGTTGATGATGACGAAGTGGACTTGGTCCCTATTCCTTCAACATACGCAAACAAGCCATCCACCCCTTCATTCAGAGGGTCCTTCGTTCTCAAAGGGCCTTCATCACTCAACAAGGCCACCGCTTCCGTACTGAAGGGAGCTGCGGGTTCCAACCAGAAATTAAATTTTCCTACAGTCAAGGATCAAAATGACCCAAACACGAAACTACGTCTCAGCCAAATAAGCCAAAATTCTGCTTCTCAACAAACCGATGACAACCTTCACATTAAACATGTTTCGTTCGACCCTAGCAGCATTCTTCCTGCTGAAGCAGGTCCGTCTCAAGTGAGTTTGTCATCATCCTTGGTGTCATCGGGGGCGTACGAAGAAGAAAGCGGCTGTTGGCAATCTAAGATCCAGCGAGCCATGGCCGGGCTCGCAAGCCCGCAAGTACACCTGCTTTCGTCACTGCCTCCGTCTGCCGCTTTCGTGGCATCTTCTTTGAAAGATCACCTGCTCCCCGATGTCGTCTATCAAGATCCATATTATAGCAAGGACAAAGATGTTCCTGCACGAATGCGCGAATATGCTGGGAAAGAGTTCAGGTTAGAGGGCAATACTTTGCCTTTCCTTCCTGAATTCGACCCAACAGCCACTTCACCGGCCAGTCACGGGCTAAAACACGGAATTTCTGACAAGGCCATTACAGGGCTTCTATATGAGCAACAAGGGAAGAAGTGCTCGTTGAGAAGCTGGGATTTTGCAAATTTACCGCCTACCTACCGTCAAGTCGAAAACTGGTGGTTGGAGAAAGAGCGCAAAGCGAATGCAGGCGGAGAAACCAATATGCAGTCAACTCCAAGGCACTACCACTCTCAAATTGAAGGAGCGACGCCAAAGAATAAGCATGGTTTCAAATATTCCCAGAGGAAGAAGTCGACAAGCGTAAAACACGAGGCGCAATACATGAGCACGATGAGCTTGGAGATACATGTGAATACCAGAGGGAAGTTTGTGCCAAATCCCGAAGAAGACGAGGTTCAGTGCATTTTCTGGGCACTCAAATCAGATGAGACTGCCATAGGTAGCCGAGACCCAGACGGGACTGTCCTGACGGGTATTCTACTTCTATCCAACGACGCCAGCTTCACCCAACGTATCCGCCGCCAGACAAATGCCGAAGTTGTTGAGGAAAATTCTGAATTGGATCTTATGGTCCGGATGGTAGAAATTGTGAGGAATCGTGATCCCGACATCCTCACTGGATATGAGGTTCATGGCAGTTCATGGGGTTACCTGATCGAAAGAGCAAGACTCAAATACGATTATAATCTCTGCGACGAATTCTCTCGCATGAAAACAGGGTCGCATAGCAGATTTGGCAAGGAAAATGACCGATGGGGGTTCAACACCACATCCACGATTCGAGTGACCGGCCGACACATGATTAATATCTGGAGGGCAATGCGAGGAGAGCTGAATCTTCTTCAATACACGATGGAAAACGTCACATGGCATCTGCTTCACCAGAGGATACCTCATTACTCTTGGGAAACCCTGACAAGCTGGTACAGGGGTGGCAAACATCGAGAACTCAGCAAGATGTTGAAGTACTACCAGAATCGTACACGGCTCGATATTGGGATACTTGACGCGAATGAACTAATCGCCAGAACCAGCGAACAGGCTCGGCTTCTTGGTGTAGATTTCTTCTCGGTCTTTTCACGAGGATCACAGTTCAAGGTTGAGTCAATTATGTTCAGGATTGCCAAACCCGAGAACTTCGTGTTTGTATCGCCTAGTCGCAAGCAGGTCGGTGGGCAAAATGCTCTAGAGTGTCTTCCACTTGTTATGGAGCCACAGAGCGCCTTCTATAACAGCCCTCTTCTGGTTCTTGACTTTCAGAGCCTTTATCCTAGTGTCATGATTGCTTACAACTATTGCTACTCGACCTTCTTAGGTCGAATCACTGATTGGAGGGGTATGAATAAGATGGGCTTTACCGAGTACAAGCGCCAGCAAGGTCTCCTTGCCCTCTTGGAGGATTACATCAACATTGCACCAAATGGTATGATGTATGCAAAGACGGAGATTCGCAAGTCACTGCTTGCGAAGATGCTTACTGAGATTCTCGAAACTCGAGTCATGGTCAAGAGTGGCATGAAGCAAGACAAGGATGACAAAACTCTCCAACAGCTCTTGAACAACCGACAGCTTGCCCTCAAACTGCTCGCAAACGTCACTTATGGTTATACCTCAGCGTCGTTTTCGGGTCGTATGCCATGTTCTGAGATTGCAGACAGTATTGTTCAGACTGGCAGAGAAACTCTTGAAAGAGCTATCGCTTATATACATTCTGTCGAGAAATGGGGCGCGGAGGTTGTCTATGGCGATACCGACAGTTTATTCATCTACTTGAAAGGGCGAACCAAAGACGAAGCATTCGATATCGGCAACGAAATCTCGAAGGCAATCACCGAGATGAATCCTCGGCCGATCAAGCTCAAGTTTGAGAAAGTCTACCATCCGTGTGTCCTTCTCGCTAAGAAAAGATATGTTGGTTACAAGTATGAAAGCAAAGACCAGGTAAACCCTGAGTTCGATGCCAAAGGCATCGAGACTGTCCGTCGGGACGGAACACCCGCAGAGCAAAAGATTGAGGAAAAGGCTCTTCGCCTACTGTTCGAGACGGCAGATCTAAGTCAAGTCAAGGATTACTTCCAGAAGCAATGTCAGAAGATTATGCGTAACGATGTCTCAGTCCAGGATTTTTGCTTTGCCAAAGAAGTCCGTCTTGGCACGTACTCTGGCAAAGCCCCGCCGCCTGCAGGTGCTCTCATCAGTACCAAGCGTATGCTCCAAGACGCACGGGCAGAACCGCAATATGGCGAAAGAGTTCCCTACGTTGTCATTACTGGTGCTCCGGGGGCGCGGCTCATCGACCGCTGCGTGGCGCCCGAGGAACTCCTCAGTAACCCGCACTGGCAGCTTGATGCTGAGTATTACATTTCCAAGAATCTGATACCTCCTCTCGAGCGCATTTTCAATCTTGTAGGTGCAAACGTGCGCCAGTGGTACGATGATATGCCAAAGGTACAGCGCGTGCACCACGCAACTGCCCTTGGAAACAAGAAAATGACACTCGAATCCTACATGAAGTCCACCCACTGTCTTGTCTGTGGCGTCAAGTTCTCCCAAGAGGAGAACCCTCTCTGCCCAAGCTGTCGTATAAACATCCCCTCGTCACTGCTCACACTTCAGACGCGACTGACAATCGAGGAACGTCGTCTGGAGGAAGTTCTCTCACTATGTCGCAGCTGTTCCGGCATCGCACCCGTTGAGGATGTCCAGTGCGACAGCAAGGATTGTCCTGTTTTTTGGACACGCATGAGACAGGCTAGCAAGACGAGGGGAAGGCGGAATGCAAGCCAGCCTGTGATACAATCATTGGTTGAGGATGTTGAGAGGCTGTCACTTGAATGGTGAAGATGAGGGCACTGTATAATGGCTGTGAGTTACCCATCAGGCAATATTGTTGTTTTGTATATGCATTGCGAGGTATTCTTCATGGAGTGGGTCGTCTTTCTGGATGCTGTAATGCAAATAGGAGGACTATAACAAACCACCCTCTAGGATGAATCCATTCTCTCTTTTTCTTTCTCCGGAGACTTTTATAACTTTGGATAGTACTAGGCATTACTTGATTCACCTGAGGTTTGCTGTTATTTTAATCGTGGGAGCAAGAATCTTGTCATCAACTGAGCCTGGACTTGTACATCATCCAGAAAAGGAAGCGCTGATAAAGCAATATAAACAACAACAACCAAGGGGCAAAAAAACGTCTCTTCGGACATTCTGCAAACTATAGTTCTGTTTTAACTCCACGGATTGATCCGGTTTCTCAAGTTGACTATGTCAACATTGTGTCCTAATTACTCTCTGCTTTAGATTCTATAAAAATGCGATAATCTTCCATAGGCTACTTTAAGCGACCACTTGATTTAATATCTCAATCATAGAGAGGACTAAATTGTCATTTAAAGGGCGGATAGAACAGATGGCATATAATAAGGTACTATGGCTTCTAAGTTATTTTTTTAAACAGAAAATCCTATACATATCCCCAAGGGATAGATCA